>JABUQX010064201.1:5000-7500 GCA_015478945.1 Trachelipus rathkii | reverse complement strand
TTATCGTCCCATTTCTCTAACCTTTCAGATTTCCAACGTTTTTGAACCAATTTAAAACCAAATGAGAAGATTTGGAAACATTTTAATCTTTCTAATCTTAAATCAATCTCCAGTATGGCTTCGTTAAAAAACACACAACTGGAAATCTTTCGTTTCTCTCTGGAATTTACTCCTCTAAGCTTCAGTATTTAATTAAAACAAAGTCTCATTCTTTTCATGTTTTGGAATTAAATATTTACGTCATTTGATTATATTAATCGAAATAAAATTTATTTTCTGTTCTATAGGCCAATGCAGAGAATTATGCCTCAGAGAAAACTCTTGTAACACATACGGGTGGATCAACCGAGTTTCCCACATTATTTGTAGACTTTCGATAGAAATGTTTAACTTTGGAGAGCCCACTGGATATCCTCTGAGAAAAGGAAACATTGCATAGCAAGATACGTACGTAAAACGCCAGTATTATTATTATTATTATTATTATTATTATTATTATTATTATTATTATTATTATTATTATTATTATTATTATTATTATTATTATTATTATTATTATTATTATTATTATTATTATTATTATTATTTTTATTATTATTATTATTATTATTATTATTATTATTATTATTATTATTATTATTATTATTATTATTATTATTATTATTATTATTATTATTATTATTATTATTATTATTAATGTATGATTTTGACTGCTTTTTCAGCCTCCCTGCAAAGTATTTCTCCTCAACAAAGAATTTTCTTTAAAATTATTCTTCAATTTAAAATAAACAATTGATTTAAGTATAGTACCAAGCTTTCGTCCGTACAACTTCGGACATTTTCAATGGAGATGAAATTTTATTTTAACGTATTTGGACAGTTTTGATAAAATCAACAAATACAAAGGGTAGTAAGCAAAAATAATAAATAAAATTATAATTTAAAAGTTAGAGACCCAGTTAACTTTACATTGACTTTTTGTCCATTTTCAAAGGATGTTTAAAAACAATTGGACATTTCGGTTATATTTTATGTTTAGTCAGTTGGTTATATGTTGTAAAAATCATTCTTTTTCCTGTTATGATGGACGAAAGCTACTTCTTTTATGGCTGTTATCCTTCCGGATTTTTTTGTTTTCTTTAAAATGTGTGAAATATTTTGCTCGGCTTATACTTATGTTGTGGCATTCACATGTTGAGGGTATGCGTTGTGTAATCCGAATAAGATACGGTTACAATAACATCCACTTTTAGAGCATTTAAATCGGTGATCTACAGGTTACTACTCTCGCGCATCCGAAAGTGTTCACGAGTAGAGTAAGCGACGAGCTCAGTTGCAAATCGGGCTTATAGTACGACCCTTGAATATAAAGCTTCTTCGTCTTTTGCGTTTAATGATGCTCTTTTAAAAATTATTTTAATTTGTTCTCTTCGCTCTTTTTTCCTGACATGATATGTTTCAAGTTTTATATATATACTAAACATTCATCTCTCTTAAACTTACAGCAAAAATTGTTGCCATTAACTTAGTCTCCGAGGCGTTAAAGATAGTTCGTCCTGATGGAGCCCTTTTCGATTATATGAATATAAAAGATAGACCGCAGAATCTAGAATAAGCATATAAACTTCCCTGTATGATTATAGAGAAACTATAAAAGAAACACAGCTAATAATTTTATTTATCCGAAACCCATCCAATTGAAAAGCGAAAACGATAAGCTTGTAGTATATTATAAAAAAACTGAAATTATCAGTCAGAAAAAAGAGGAAGAGGAATAACTTAAAAGTTAATTTTAAAAGAGCATATTAAAAGCAAAAGACGGTAAACGCAAAGCTTGATATTAAGATCGTACTATAATCCATTGAAACTGAGCTCGTGCTTCTGTACTCTACTCGTGAAGCACTTTCGGATGGGTGAAAGTAGTAAGTTGTGTAACCGTATTTTCAATGTTCCTGAAAGAGTAGATATGTATGGCCGCTTAGTATCGGATTCAATAACGAATAACCCTCGACATGAGAATGTCTTAACATAAGTATACGCCGAGCAAGAATATTTTCAACATTTTTTAAAGAAGAACACACAAAATCCCGTAACAGCTATAAAGAAAAAAGCTTCTCCATCATAACAGGAATATGATTTGTTATCGAAGTTCGGCCTAGGGGAATCGTGCTCTTAAGGAACAAAACCAATGATAAACATACAAAGGATAAACGAAAGTCCGATCTTGTAAACATCTTTGAAATGAAATATATAGTAAGTTAACTTCTCTACTTTTAAATTTATTAATTTTAAGAACTAGTTTGCCAACAAAGGTTGTCAAAATATTAAAAATAGAAAATTATTCCTTGAAAAATGTCCGGAGAGGTGTAGCGGATCGAATAGGCTTGGTGACTTACTTAAATCTCAATTGTTTTTTTTTTCAAGAATAATTTTAAAGAAAATTTCTTCTGTTGAGAGAAATACTTTCAGCGGGCTTGAAAAAGCATCAAAATAATACATT
>JABUQX010064200.1:72500-79217 GCA_015478945.1 Trachelipus rathkii | reverse complement strand
CGAATGAAGTAGCTTCACTAAGATTTTGTGAGCCAACCTCGATATTTTCCTATCGTGAGGGGACGGAAAATGCAAGGGGGAGTTTTGTTATGCATAGTTAACACGATCTATTTTGTACAGAGAACGTTCGAGAACGAAATTGTTTTGGTTTTGCATGAAGCTAACAAAACAAGGTTATCGTCTTGTGAAAGAGTTTTAAGTCTTAGTGGAAGAGGCTTTTAAGGGCATATATGCATTTTGTATGCAGTTCCTAGGCGAGGCTTGTTTGTTCGAAAGGAAGTGTTTTCTTGTATGAGTCAGAATTGAAATCGTGGGAAGAGAGTAAAGAATGTGGTCTGTTGGAACTTGTAAAGGTTTTATAAACATATTGCCACACCATGTTGATTTTAAATATTGTTTTGTATTCAAAACTGAATTCCGATATATATATATATATATATATATATATATATATATATATATATATATATATATATATATATATATATATATATATATATATATATATATAGGGGCACCCCAAAATGTCTTGAATCGGAAGGATGGACAGCGTAGATAGCCCGGTGTGTGTCCTTAAGTTAGAGCAAGCTCACCCCTTCAAAGAGAAAATCTCAGATTCATTCCCATCCGGATCTTTATATGTATATATATATATATATATATATATATATATATATATATATATATATATATATATATATATATATATATATATATATATATATACTACTATGTTAATAATAGCTGTAGATATGTTTGTGTATATCCATGTACACCTATCTGCATGTGTAGGTGTATTTGCATGTTTATGTATACATAAGTAGTAGAAGTAGTGATGAAGCTATGGTGTATGAGTTTTAAAACTGCAAAGTCTCTTATTCCTTTAAGAATAGTTTTAAAATTAACCCTCATGCCACCAAAAATAGCAGTAAAGATTCATTGAGTTTTAAAAGAAAATAGGTCCCTAGTTTTCTTTATATATTTGTTTGTATATATTTGTTTGTAAATTTTAAGATAAAGTAAAAATATCCGTATCCTTAAATTAAAGAAGAGTAAAAAGAAAAAAATGACTGACAAAACTAGTTTTAAAACTTAAGCGCCTATGTAATATGTTTGTTACTAAAAACAAATATATATATATATATATATATATATATATGCTATATATATATATATATATATATATATATATACTTCTTTATATGTATATATATATATATATATATATATATATATATATATATATATATATATATATATATATATATATATATATATATATGTATTTATATATATCTGCTGCTATATATATTATTATTATGTGTGTGCATGTAAGTATGTGCATGTGAACATACTTGAGTACAAGATTGTATCTCTTATAACAGCGTTTGAAATTATATGGGAAGGCATTTAGTTTTAATCTCAATTTTAAATTTGGTTAGTTTCATTTGTAAAAATTTCTGGAGTCCAGATGAGTGAAAAAGGAGTACAATTTTCCAACGATAAAATAATAAAAGGTCCAGTATAAACAGTTCGAGTTTTTGTAGTTCTGTAGTTAAACCCAGAGGTAGAGAAACCTCTAGAAGGGGCCCTGAAGTCTTCATGATAGTCGTAATCCCATCTGCCATGGTGCACAATAAGTCTTAGAGGAAGCATGTCGGTATAAGCCGAGGAGAAGCCTCGTTTATCCCCATCCGCAGATCTGGATACACTATATGTTGCATGTCATTAAGACCTGTCCGCACGGCGCACAGGCACTTGTTTGAATATATTTACTGTTTTGCTAATAACCTTTTATTTATTTTAGAAAAGAGAGAAGACAGTTTGGTTCTTCAGACAGATATCTGATATAAAAGCCGAAGTACGAGCCATTCGGATAAGTCTAAGAGAGAGAGAGAGAGATGGTAGGATTCACTGACTCAGAAAATTTATAATGGATAATTCAAGTTTGTTGTTTTTGTCTAACATTTATTTTAATATTCTTTATACATATGTATAAAAATTTAATTTTTTTCTATATATATATATATATATATATATATATATATATATATATATATATATATATATATATATATATATAATATATATCTTTATATATATATATATATATATATATATATATATATATATATATCATTAGCATATGTCATTTTTGCGGAAAATGACATCTACTTCGATCAAACAACATTTTTTCTTTAATTTTAGGGAAAGTAACGGATTAGAATCCTAAGTAATTAGCAGCATTTTTATTTTCATTTTCTTATTTTTGTTATTGAAAAATCGAACTGATTGATTTCTCCATTCTGTTGGAAAGCCAAGAAAGAATTCATTAAAGATGGATTTGGAAGTATGTTTTAGTATAGCTAGCTCTTCTAAAAAGATGGTAACAGGATTGTGGACTCCGAAAGCCAGTCTTATAGAGAAGGAGGTATAGGCGACATTAAAGAGGTCAGAAGGAGAGAAATTTAAATAATAGAAATAGATTTTAAAATTGGAAGAAGGGCTGCACACTGGTTACATTTCGCTTTCGAAAAACTAATAGGGTAAGACACAGATTTCGGTCTTGGCAATGAAGCAATTGCTTCAATCAATCTTCAGTTTGAGGAAGGAGAGTCGGTAAATGAGGAAGCAATGGGAAATTGCGGAAAAGGCAGAATTACCTTCCGATGGAGTCAGAGAAGTGGAAAATGCCCAAGTACCCTCAGAAGAACTCCGATTGACAGAGTTAAGTTCACTTTCACAGTGATTGCTCACCCCTCTTGTGGAAGGTACTAAAAAAAGTTTTAGTCGTGAGATTTTGAAAGTGTCTTAAACTAGGAGAGAAGAGAAGATTGCCAGCCAAAAAAGATCGCTAAGAAAACACCTTTTGAGTCTGAAAAATACCTAAAAAAATTTGTGTATGTGGTATATATATATATATGTATATATATATATAATACTCAAAAAAACAAACATATATATATATATATATATATATATATATATATATATATATATATATATATATATATATATATATATATATATATATATATATATATATATATATATATATATATATATATATATATATATATATATATATATATATATATGTATGTATGAATCTATCTGTCAGTAGGAAGCGAAAATTTGGATATATAAGGATTCTTTGTATGATATTTTAATATGTATTTTTGTGTAAATATTGCACTTTTAGACTGGATTAAGAAAGTTTATTAATCTTAAGTTGTCATAGTTTATCTTGCAATATATTCATTTTGACTAATCATTTGCATGATTTTTGCCTCATCATGAATTTTTCCTTATCTATAATATTACAAAAGTGGGCCATGTTTCAAAAGTTCTGAATGGCAGATGTGTTCGGGACAGACATCAAAATCACACTCGGGTCACTGATTCGACCAACGAACCTTATGAGAGTTTTTTGAACGGTGTGGAGCTCGAATAAGGATTCGGAAGGTGTGAGCCACGTTCAGTTGACCAGGGAGTGATAGCCAAAGGAAGATCTCAGAATGAAAAACACTGCCCAATGACAGTAATTACGAAAGGATAAATCTCGTGGATTTGGTATATAAATTGCTTTATATTTGGTTATTTTATAATTGTTGCATCTAAACATGATTTAGCCTGGATTAGAAAATTTATTGCACGTCTAGCATATCGTTGATTAGGATTCTATAGGTCCTGTAAACATTTTCTCTAGTGTACAATCTTATTTGAAATTTTGCTATAGCTTATGGAAGAGAGGGAAAGAACTATCCGGAGAAAAAATGGGAACGTAATAACGGGTTACCAGTACCACTCCAGACAAAGCAAAATGACCAAAAGAATACAACGACTGAGAGAAGACAAACCACAGCGTCCTATTGAAACTGTTTAGTGGATTAGAGAAATATTTTGCAATCTATTAGGCTGATATTTCTATTTGCATGTTCTAGTTTGGATTACGAATATTAAGCCATAAGCTGACTAATTTTATGTAGTTAATAGAGACTTTAGCCACATTTTCCCCAAAGAACACTTCTTTTCAGTAGGGATTAAGATATCAAAACGATACCCCTGCGTGGTGGTGCAGGAAGAGAGAAAGTGTGCAACACAGTCTTAGCTTTAAGTTGATCATATGTGAGAAATAGTCAAACATTTCTTCCTAAAAGGTATTTCTTTTTCTTTCGGTAGGAATTAAGATGTCAAAAGATGCTCCTACATAGAGAACTAGAGTCTAAATAGGGAAAATACATGACCTTTTCATCAGTTTATTGCTGTATTTTGCTTTATTTTTAGTAATCTGTTGTAGTTTTCAACCAACGATTAGTCCTTTCTAACCATTAGCCACGCATTTTGATCAAAAGTTTCTAAAAGTTTGGAGCAGTAGAAAGGGAGTAAAGATGGAAAAAGCATTTCGGAGATAAGAAACAAGATCAGAATCAGAGCGACAGGAAAGTTAATCGTATTGGGTTGGAGAATAGTTCAGTAAACAATCTAGCATATAGTTTTGTTCATATTTCTGTTCATATTAGTATGATTTTAAGGATGTACTTTCGACAATCGATTATGTTAGAGAGTTTTAACAGTTGGGTTGGCGAATAGTTCAGTAGTTTTTGTTCATATTTTTATTCATATTTTTGTTCTAAATATGTTTTAAGGAAGTACTTACGATAAACGACTATGTTGGGTCACGTTAAAAGTTTTTTTTTTGAGGACTATGAGCAAATACGAAGGAGATGTGATCTCTAGTATCATAAGTCTCAGTAGACCAATATAGGAGGTAAGAAGTAAGAAGGAGGGAAACCCAACATAGAAAATGCTTAAGGTTCTTTTCCTTGTTGAGGATAAGCATACGTAAAGAGAAGGGATGGCTCTAACAGTTGTGAGTCTTATCTGTCGACGTAGTTGGAGAACCAGGATCCACGAAAAATAGATGAAAAGAACCGAAGCTAAAAATGGAATTACGTTTGTACGATATAACTTTAAGGAATTTTTTTTTATTTACATCGCTTTGTATTCAATTTGCTTGCTAACTTTTAGGGTAACCGCCAGTATAATATTCGAATTGTTTCATAGTTATGAACTTTTTAATTTCATTTAAGATATCATATCGTTCCTTACAACAAATAATAGAATTTATTGTAAGTTCCCATAAGCTACAAGCTTGGAACTTTTAAAGGTAAAAAAGGAGAAATAGCAATAAGCATTAGGCACAAATAGAGCTATAGTGAAGTTCGCGGATGCCTATCTTTGCTTTATAAATAAGTAAATGACACTAAAACAGAGCGAGGAGACATAAGAAGACTACAGGAAGACTTCAGTTCTCACTCCGCCAGATATATTACATTGTTGTTTGAGATATTATGGGAACGTTTTGTATAAATAATTAAGCGGTTTTTATGTAAATAAGATACTTGGTTAGCATCAAGATATTTTTTTTTAAGTCCAGAGGACACATAATTTAGGTTTTGATCAGAAATTATTATACATTTCATGCCGCATATGTATAATTTACGCGAAAACTTAGATAGATATGCGATTTCAAATGGTAAAAAAAAAAAAATTGAAATTTTTTTTTTGCCGATCATGTTTTATTATTTTTATCAATACCTACCTACGAATTTCATCGTCGAGGGAGGGCCCAAATTTTCATTGCGAAAATGAATTCGAAAAGAAAAGATTTTCTTTTAAAAGGAAGATAAAAATAATAAAAACAGCAAGAGAATGCCACCTAATCTTGCCAGTAATTTTAACACTTTGTTTTAACGCTTGGCATTTTTTTTTTATTATTAAGAAGAGGATAGTTATTGACACTTCCATTAATAATTTGTTTAACGCTTAGCACGTTTCTAATCAGGAAGATGATAAGCATGAACACTTCCGTTAATATTTTTATTTTTAAATGTTGATACTAACAGTTGTTTTAAGATTGATCTGCCATATTAATAGCTTTTGATACTAATATTAAAAGGGATGTTTTGAAATGTTAATAATTAGGTACTGACGAGTATTTAGAATTGTGAGGGTCGAACACATAGAGGTATCTAAAAAAGGGTTTGCAAATAACTCAGGTACTACCAGTATTGTAGTATTGTCTAGCCCAATTGCTACAGCTTTGTAAATTGTAGTGTGATTGTGTGGTATTTGTGCTGAGAAAATGTATATATTATCTCTTTTTCTTTCTATATATATATATATATATATATATATATATATATATATATATATAACTATAGTATATATATATATATATATATATATATACTGCTATATATATAACTATATATATATATATATATATATATATATATATATATATATATATATATATCATATTCCGAGTGTATTTGCTCCAGTTTACTCAGCTAGAAATAATAAAATATGGTGAATCTTAATCCACCCTTCCCTCAATTAACATTTTCAAATAACTTTCTTATAGCTTTATACTAATGTTCTTAGATTAATTTTCTTTTTAACAATGTTACTACTAACCTTAGAAAATAAAACTAGTGCTTAACTGTCGTAATAACATTTATAATAATGTTTGTTTGTCGCTTATGTAACATGTAAGATTTTAAAAGAAACTTTGATAGTCTGAATGGTATACGAATGAAACTAAAGTCCAAAGGACCAAAGCATGGTAAAAGCTTTAACATAATCTTGTTCTTTTAAATCTGTAAACGAATGTCACTAATCACTAATTTTAGCCAACGACCAAAAAGTTAG
>JABUQX010064200.1:50000-55000 GCA_015478945.1 Trachelipus rathkii | reverse complement strand
ATTTGATCTTAAATGGAGTAATAAAAGCGAAAAATGGCGTCAAGACAAGTTTAATTATTTCCCAAAGAACGCTCCTTCCAGGATAATTAATCTCATACGTAATTGCAAGAGAAGAAAAAAAAACGAAAAAAAAACATTCAAGCCGTAAATTAAAATATTCCTATAAATGAAAATAAATAATGGGATTAGAAGTCAAAGTTTAGAAAGGAAAAAAATTGAAACGAGAAATTGAAGGAACATTTTTAACTGAAAAGTCATTTAGGTGACGAAGTAGTGATGAAACGTTGTAAACAAACGGTCGTAAACGTCTTCTTGAACATATAATTTAAAGCTTTACATCAAGGATTTCAAACACCAATGGTTTTTATTACATGTAGTTTTCTTTAAAGAGTTTTGGTGGGCCAAAATTTTGGTATTTTTTGTGTTATTCATTTATTTTTATTTTTTAAAAGTAATCTTTACCACTTGCTAGAGGCTCCATGAACAAGTAATTGGTACCTACCAGTATTCTTATCCAATCTGAGTCTGCAGGACATAAATCTTTGGGAATAATGGGCGTTTGTTTTGATGACCTGGTGCCTGGTGGTGATATTCGCAAGAGTGAGAGGTAGTGTCATAAGCAAAGGGTGAAAGTGAAAAATTGCAAAATTTGAACAAAGCACAGCGAGGGACACAAAAAATAAAAAATATTCTTAGGCTTAAAGATATTTAAATGATTCACTTGTTCCATATTGTATTTTGGTAGTTTTAAATTTTTATTTCTCTATACTTTTCTGAATCACAAACTCTCAAAAGCTTTTAATTTTTTTTATTTTGGTTTTAGGTGCATTCGTCTATCTTCAGGTGTGAATACATTTCACTTACTCGTCTCTAGTCGAGTATTTGAAACAACTTAGCCTAATCACATTTCAGTAACCTATTTTATTGTCAAACTATTTTAGTTCTTTAAATAGAGATAAACCTGTCAACAGTTAATTAAAATCTGTGATCACTTTATGTTTTAAAAATTTGCGTTTTTCCAAAACGTAAAGAAAAGTACTATAAAAATGAGATAGGCCTCTCTCTCTCTCTCTCTCTCTCTCTCTCTCTCTCTCTCTCTCTCTCTCTCTCTCTCTCTCTCTCTCTCTCTCTCTCTCTCTCTCAAATTTAGATTCGTCTACTTTCAAATTTAATTAAAACATCAGCGCTTTAGTAGTTTGAGTGCCTGTACTTGGAAGTATTGGGGTTACGACGGGCGGAGGAGCTCTTGCGGAAAAGGGAACGGAGCGAAACGGAGACCCCAACCCATGGGGACTCCACATTCAAGTCGTAAAATCACCGAAAACCGTACATTTCTGAGATTTACATTAATGTATTTTTTAAAACTAATATTTCAATTAGGCAGATATGCTAATAAAGTTCCAAAGACTCCAAGAATAAATGAAATTTATAATATTTAAATAAATCAATAATAAAAAAAATTCAAAAGTCATTTTTAAGAGAAACAACAAGTCGTTTTCTTTCAAAGAGAGTGAAGCAATCAAATCTATCCTTTTAAAAAAAAAAAAAAAAAAGATGGCCTACAAAATCTGAGATTCATTCAAAACTTTCAAAGACTCTCAAAACAATCAAAAAATACAATAAGAATCCATAAAACTAAGCTGCGAAATCAAAATGAATAACTTTTGTGAAATTATAAAGTTTCTCCCGTTCAGACATCACCTACGCACACATTCTTACCCACAACCAAACCCAACCACCCATATCTTCACACATAAACTACACACACACACACACACACATATATATATATATATATATATATATATATATAAATATATATACTATATATATATATATATATATATATATATATATATATATATATATATATATAATATATATATATATATATATATATATATATATATACATATATATATATATAAATATATATATATATATATATATATATATATATATATATATATATATATATATATATATATATATATATATATATATATATATATATATATATATTTTTATATATATAATAATATATATAACACTCTTCCATATATATATATATATTAACTATATATATATAACTATATATATACTGTTTATATATGTATAATATATGTATATATATATATACTACTATATATATATATATATATATATATATACTATATATATATTTTAATATATATATATATATATATATATATATATATATATATATATATATATATATATATATATATATATATAATTGCAATAACAATGCAAAATTTAAAAGTATACTAAAAAGTTTTATTTTTAAGTATTTGAACCTAAATTTGATCTTAAATGGAGTAAAAAACCAAAAATGGCATCAAGACAAGCTTAATTATTTCCCAAAGAACGCTCGCTAAAGTAATTAATCTCATACTTAATTGCAAGTGAGAAGAAAAAAATATTTAAACGAAGATAAATCCCTCAATAAAAATGAAAAAAAAATAGGATTAAAATATAGAGTTTAGAAAGAAAAAGAATTGAAACGAAAATTTGAAGTGAAATTGAAGGAACATTTTTAATTGGAAGCCATTTAAGCGACGAAGTATTGACGAAACGTTGTAAATCAGTGGTCGTAAATGTCTTCCTTGACATATAATTTCAAACTTTAGATCAAGGAACTGGTTATTTAAGAGAGTTTTAACTCCAATGGATTTTATTTCGCTTATTTTCTTTAAAGAGGCTTGGGTAGGCCAAAATCCTTTCGCTCTTAAGATATTTAAATAATTTTGTTAACTTAGCTAGCAGTAATCTTTACTACTAATGAGGTGGAGCCCTTATTAAGAAGCTAGTACTTACCACTGTAGCTAATATAAACCTGCAAAATTTCTTATTCTACGGATATGTTAGGCATTTTTGCTTTTCATGAACAAGTAAGGATTCCACAGAATTTTGTTCCCAAAATTTTTGTTTAAATTTTTTTGTTATTTTTCAATACTCTTTGAATACCAAGTTTCAAACGTATTTTCTTAAAGCGTTCCTTTTATCACTAGCAAAGACGAGAGTTTTTCGCTTTCGATCCTTGAAATTATCTTCAGATGTAGATACATTTTACATATTAGTATCTTGGTGAAAACTTTAAACAATTGTGCAATCTACTTTCACTGAAGTATTTTGTGTCAATCTTTTTCTAGATCTTTAAATACAAGCAAACCAATCCTCAATTAAGATTTGTGATCACGCTGTCATAAAATCTGCTTTCAACAATAATAATAATAAGAAAAACAAGATATCTTCTTTCAAATACAGATACTCCCACTTTCAAATTCGATACTTGCATGGTTGGTGAAACATTTAGAAGTAGGGAGGTTATGACTTAAGGGAAAAAGGAGGGGAGAAGTGGAAACCCCAAGCTCAAAGCCACTCCACTTGCAAATCTTACATCTTTACGAATTACCCTAGGGCCTAGGGTATCCTTAAACTAATATTTCAATTGGGCACATAAAGTTCCAAGGAGTCCAACAAAGAATGAAATTTTTATTTTATTTTAAAATGAAATACAGTCATTTTAATGAAAAACGAGAAGTCGTTTTCTTTAAAAGAGAGAAACAAATTCATTTGCCTATAATAGTTAAAATCTGTCCTCAATTAAAGTCAGATGAATCTGTCCTTTTGACGAACTTCATTCACTCTTTTTATAAAAGACAACCTACATAAATCAGAAACTCACACAAAACTAACTTCCAAGGCTTTCAAAACAATAAAAAAATACAATAAAAAAACCATAAAATTAAGCTAGGTAAACAAAAGAACAAGTTATTTCAAATTTTTGATTCTCTCTCCAGTTCAAACATCACACACATCCATACACCTACGCCCACACCCACACCCACACCTACCCACATCCACACACACACACACACACACACACACACACACACACACACACACACACACACACACACACACACACATATATATATTATATATAATATATTATTATTATTATTATTATATATATATATATATATATATATATATATATATATATATATATATATATATATAAATAAAAATAAAAATATTCATAATATGGATAATAATAATATGATACACACACACACACACACACACACACAAATAATAATAATAATAATAATAATAATAATAATAATAATAATAATAATAATAATAATAATAATAATAATAATAATAATAATAATAATAATAATAATAATTATAATAATAATAATAATTATAATAATAATAATAATAATAATAATAATAATAATAATAATAATAATAATAATAATAATAATGCAAAATTAAAATATATTTAAATTTTTTTTATAAGTATTTAAACCTAAATTTGATCTTAAATGGAGTAATAAAACCCAAAAATAACGTCAAGATAAGCTTAATTATTTCCCAAAGAACACTCCTTCCAAGATAATTAATCTCATACTTAACTGCAAGTGAAAAATAAAACGAGAAAAAAACGAACAATAAAACCGAAGATTAAAACCTTCCATAAAATGAAAAAATGGGAATAAAAGCCAAAGTTTAGAACGAAAAAAGATTGAAACGAAAATTCGAAGAGAAATTGAAGGAACATTTTTATTTGGAAGTCATTTAAGTGACGAAGTAATGACGAAACGTTGTAAACAAACGGTAGCAAACCTCTTTTCGAACATATAATTTAAAACTCAAGGAACTAGTTGTTTAAGAGAGTCTAACTCCAACGATCTTTATTTCCTATAGTTTCTTTATACAGTTTTTACATTTTCATCTTATTTTATATAAAAATGTTATTGCATTTTTATGCTATTTATTTATTTATTTATTTATTTATTTATTGATCTATTTATTCATATACTTACTTTTTTAATAGTAATCTTTACCATTCACGAGCGGCTACATAAACAAGAAGGTGGCACCTACCAGTATTCTTGTCCAATCTGAGTCTGCAGGACTTTAAATTTAAGGGAATGATGAGATTTTGCTTTGTTGACCTAGTGGTG
>JABUQX010064200.1:20000-25000 GCA_015478945.1 Trachelipus rathkii | reverse complement strand
ACTTCAGGCACAATATATATATATATATATATATATATGATATATATATATATATATATATATATAATATATATATATATATATATATATATATATATATATATATATATATATATATTATATATATATATATATATATATATATATATATGATCTTTAAAAAGGTTTAGACCAGTGTTGGGGAATCTTTATAGCACCAAGGGCGATTTGCATACAGATAAAAACCTTTGAGGGCGGAAGCAATTAATTCTATAAATTCAAAGTAATGGATGTGATCACATAAATTAACCTTAACCATTAGAGTGCTATAATAATATGTGTTAATTATATATAAACAGATAGTTACAATACTTTAAAATTTAAAATACAGGTATTTGAAAGATAACAAAGAGTCTAATGTCTTAAAGTTAACGAAACTATTACTATGGTTTCAAAAATCTAAACTAATATTCTGAAATAATATGACTTTTTCTAGAGTTAATATTCCTGCAGCAGTACCTATGCACTTCTTAACAAACTAGCCATCGATGTGAAGGTTTTAGTTTCATTGCAAAATGCTCACAAATTTGGCAACTCGCGTGCCTTACGGAAGAAGTATTTTCATTAATTTGTCTCTTGAAAATTGATTGCTGTTTGCACAAAGATTCTTTTAAAATAATCAATTTCTCTGAACGTTTATTTCCGACCCAGTTTTTCGTATTAATTATTTGTGCTTGGTTAAAAAATGGCGTTCAAGATTGTATTAATTTTTATAAACTGTAAACAAATCTTTGCAAATATGACACACAAACACTTTCCATTTAGTTTTATAATTATTTTCTCCATTTTTAATCTAACGCAGAATTTCCCCTGCAACTTTTTTCCTCTTACTAGTTCTAACCATTGTGGAGTGGATTACTTTTATATTATTTTTACAATCATGATTTAAAATTGATATATATATATATATATATATTATATATATATATATTTCTATATATATATAATATATAATATATAATATATATATATATATATATATATATATATATATATATATATATATATATATATATATATATATATATATATATATATATACTCGTATTATTCTTGCTCAACTATTTCTGCAACCAATAAACATGTTTCAACCATGTTCACAAGAATTCTTATTTTTTAAAATAAGAATTCTGCTTAGCATTTAAATTTGGATACTTTTTTTGCGTTTTAGCATCATTACAAATTTACAATAAACTTAGAAGGTTTTGTATGAATTTTATGGAAATCGGATATGGGACTAATTCTATTTATTCAGTGAAAAAGAAACCAATCTATACCAAACCCCTTGCAGCAAAACTCCATTAAATTCATACTGAATTATTTCACATTTTCAGATCACAACAAATTGACAGCGGATGGAAAAATTGTTAATTCTAATTGGCCGTAATAAAGGCTTGTTTGTTACGTCATCAATCCTTGTCAAAAACATATCTGGCAACTTTTCCTTCCTCCATTATTAACTTAGACCGTTTTCGTTTTTGTCGTTTGTGCTTACGCTCAATAAGAAATACTTACACAGTTTTAACACGAATTTGGTGCATAAACGACCACGATTTCTCATAAAAGTTTCTTTTGTTTACAAACAATTGGAATTAGCTATTATGATGGAGCACGTGGGTTTGGAATAAGCAGAAATAAAAAAAATAACAAATGGTTTATATTACAAATAAATCATCAACTATTGTGATGGAGTTTATCGATTTGAAAGAAATTAGATTTAAAGCTAAATTTAATGAAGGAAACGTTCATCAATTCAAGTGGGTCTACCACGCCGCCATCTTATTTGATTACAATTTTTCGTAAGAAAGTGCTAAATTCGACAAGCACCTTACAGAATTAAGGAAATTCATTACGTTTGGTGAGCATTTTTTTAACGATTTTACGCTGTTTGACAAAAACGAACGCAAACTCGAGCATTTCCTACGTTTCGTAAGCACAAACGCAAAAACGAAAACGGCTTTAATTAATCGCAAATTTTCCAAAGTTTACTCTCTCTCTCTCTCTCTCTCTCTCTCTCTCTCTCTCTCTCTCTCTCTCTCTCTCTCTCTCTTCTCTCTCTCGAATAAGTTAGTCGACGACGAATAATTCTGTTGAAAAAAAAAATAAATTAATTAACAAGTGTTTTACTCTCAAAGCATTTAAAATATTTTAGATATAGACTTTAGGCTTAGAGAATTTAGTCTGCAGGGCGCAGGCTATGTTAAATGTTCCAGTGGGCGAAATTTCACCCCGCGGGCTAAAGGTTCTTCACCCCTGGTATAGGCTGTCGAATTATTTGAATGAAATCGAATACTTTTGTTTAAATTTAAAGCAATTTTAAGGAGATAAGTGGTATACGAAAAAGAACACATATGTATTGATTAATTAAAACTCCCCGAGTTTTGAGGGAGTGTGCTTCCGTGCTATCCCAGCCCCTCGTTCAACTATATTCTCTATGTCTCAATACTAACACTTTCCCTCAGTGTTGGAAGCACGCTCATGTCCAACCTATTCCGAAAAAAGGAAGCCGCTCTGATCCTTCTAACTATAGCCCTATAGCTCTTACTTGTATTCTATCTAAGATCTTTGAAACTCTTCTCAACTCTCATTTCTTAGATCATCTGGAATCTCATTCACTTCTTTCCGATCGCCAGTACGGCTTTCGGCGCTCGAGGTCTACTGGCGATATACTTTCCTATCTTACTGATTTATGGTTTTCCGCCCTTAGGAACTACGGGGGACTTGCGTGGTGGCGCTTGACATTATCCAAAGGCATTTGACCGGGTATGGCACGCGTCATGCTCTCCAAGCTCCCCTCCTTTGGAGTTTTCCTCTCCTTCTCTTGCTTACTTATGTCTAGTTTTTCTTTCAAATTCGCTCAATATCGCTGTTGTTGATGCGGGCGACTTCTTCTTCCTTTTCTGTCAATAGTGAGTGTTCCTCAGGGTTCTGTCTTATTCTCCTACTTTATTTCTACTTTTCCATTAATGATCTTCTTACCTTGCACATCTAAATTCTATCACACTCGCTATGCCGGGGATCACCCTTCATTCTTTCAACCATTTCCATTCTGCTCCTTCTTTTACTTCTAGAATGGCCTCTCGTCTTAATCTTTCCGATTCTATTTTCTCTGATCTGGATAAAATTTCCGGGTGGGGTCATCTGAACCTTGTGAAATCAATTCTTTAAAAACTCACTTCTACAAATCTCCCTTTTTAAAAAAGAAACCTTCCAACTTTCCTATCTCTTACGAATGTTCTCTCGTCTCTCCTGTTGGCAATATAAACACCTTTGGCCTTAACATAAACAAAAAAAATGTCTTGGAAACTCACATCACAACGGTTGCTAGGGCGGTCCTCAAAGAAACTGGGAGTTCTGTTTAGACTGCGAGACTTTTTTTCCTCTTCCTAGTTGCTCCAGTTATACAAAGGCCTCATCCGCCCTTGTATGGAAAGTTACTGCTCTCATATCTGGGGGGCTCTGGTTTCACCGGCTTTTTGGACAGGGTCGAGTCAAAGGCCAAAAGTCTTAATAATGCTTCATGTACTTTCCAGGTTCCTTGCCCTCTATTCTTTGCGGCGTGATGTTTGGTGCCTTTATCTCTTTTCTATAGGTACCGCAGCGGGAGGTGCTCGAAGGGAGCTTATCACTCCCGTACCTCCACCTTTAAGTCGCCCTCGTAGAACTAGGGGTGTTGTGTCGCACTTGAGTTTTGTGTTGATGTAGGTAACTCCAGTTAGATTCGCTGCAGTTGCTTCCTTCTTTCCTTGCACATACTGTTCTGTGGAACTCCTCTTCCATCTTCTGGTGTTCTGCTGAACTTTAATTCTCCCCCACTTTAAGCCCGACGTCTGTGCTCTCTGCGAATTTATATTAGTTGTTGACTTCTGAGGCGTGTTAACACCCCCTCCTTGATAGGGCTCTGCCCGGTGAGTGGTGTGACAACTGTAAAAAAAAAAAAAAAAAAAAAAAAAAAAAAAAAAAAAAAAAAAGCTTTATTAATTTTCAAATATAGAAAATAAAAATGGAATATATATATATATATATATATAATATATATATATATATATAATATATATATTATATATATATTATTATATATATTATATATATATATATATATATATATATATATATATATATATATATATTATATATATATATATTAATATACGGTAATGTTTCCTAAATGGGATAAAACTAAGAATTGATTTTTATGATTCCGAAGGGAAAATTCAGAATACAGAGATTTTATTTATTTAAACTAAATTTGTGAAGTTTCATAAGTCGATTTTGTGTACTTTTTATTATCCGTCTTAAAGAGATTTATTTTCATTTTCAAAATTATTTTGTCTTGTTAGTTAAATTATTTTTTTCATTAGCATTTACTGAGTTAAATGAAAACTTAAACCCAAACAATACATAGGGTAGATTGCACAGCAGAGTTTGGCGTGCATGCATGGCAGATCACTCGCTCCAAATGCAACGCTGCGCCGAGAGCGGGTGGCATTGTAAACAAACTTACTCGCGCTGCGCTCGAGTTAAGTCTTTATATATATATATATTATATATAATATATTATATATATATATTATAATAATCTATATATATATATAATATATATATATTATATAATAGTATATATATATATATATATATTATATTATATATATATATATATTAAACCTTTATTAAAAAATTTAACTTTATAAAGGTAAAACTAAGAAATACATTTTATTATCCAAGGGAAAATCAGAAATAAGAGTTTTTATTTATTTTAAATTAAATTTTTTAAGTTTAACAAAGTCGGTTTTGTGTACTTTTCATTTTGTCTTAAATGAGACTTTTTTTTTTTCATTTTCAAAATTATTTTATCTTGTAGTTAAATTATTTTTCCATTAGATATTTTTTGTTAAATAAAAACTAAAACAATACCATAAAGTAAATGCACAGCAGGCTGGCGTGTATGCATGACAGACCGC
>JABUQX010064200.1:2500-12500 GCA_015478945.1 Trachelipus rathkii | reverse complement strand
ATAGAGCTCGCTAAGACAATGTGTCAGAATGCGAAGAACTCCCCCACCCCCAATAATGATCAAAATTCAAGAGGAAGGAATTTCAACCGCTCAACATATAACAACGTTGCTGCTGGCCCTAGTACAGAAGGCCTTTGTAGGTTTCATAAGAAATTCTTGCACCGTTCATTTAATTGTGAGGGTCGATATTGTCCGATGTACACCTTGATATCGCAACCCCCGGCAACTCCTTCTCCCCCGCAGCGGAACTCCAACATTTCGAACCAGGGAAATGGAGAGGTTGGCCTGTGAGACGATCCCCAGGCCAGGTAGGGGTAAATATGTGGGGGAATGACGCTTTCGTGAGTAGAAATCCTTGTAATTGTTTACCCTGCAATTTTTGTATGAATAAGTCTAATTTTGGGCGGGGAAATATTAATTTTAACTATAGTAGAAGACATTATTATAATGATAATCAAACTAACGGTAGAAATTATAGTCGTAATCATAATAATGGTAATTACAGTAACTATGATAGGGACGATTTTTATAATAATAATTACTATGGTAACGAAAATATTAATTGTAACAATAATAATTATAATAATAATGCACGTGTTGATTATAGTAGTTACTATAATAATGATAGGAATGTAAATTACATTAATAGATTTAAGTGGAGTAGGAATATGACTTGTAAGAATGATCAAGGGCAGGGGGGGATTCCTAGTGATTCACCCTCTCCCCCACAGAAGTCGCTTGTCACTGAGTCGGTAGGAGTAGAGTCATCTTCAACTTTAAATTGTAACTCAACGCATGATGAGGTTAATAACAATAATAGCAATAATAATAATAATGATTGTAGAACTAGGAATGATAGTCATAGTGATGGCAATAACGGTTTTGTAAATTCTTATAATTGTATTGAAAATAATAACGCTGTAACTTTTGAAAACAATAGCTTTGTGAATGAGTCGCTGCCTCCCCCGACGGAGTCAACCTATCCCCCTACCCCAGTCACTGGGGAGAAGGCGGGAATGGAGGCGATTCTGACTTGTGAATCTATACTTATTGATAAAAATAATGATAAAAATGAATTTGTAATTAATGAAGGGGGCGAAATTCCCTTTCTGAAGATGAATTGTATTAGTTTTAGGAATGAAGGAGGTTCTTTCCCTTCCGATGAGCATGAGGAATCATTAATTTTAAGAAATAATGCATGTGACTTATCTGATAATGCTGTGGTGGAAGTTTCTGGCAACTCAACTAAAATCGTTGCAGCTGTTAAAGAAGTAGTTTTTGATAAATTGTATTATATTTCGGACGCAACTTAATAATGAGGCTTATTTATTAGACTGTGGGAGCTGCCTCAACCTTATGAGTGCTTCTGAATTAGATAAGGAGGGGGCCCCGATTGGCAGTGCCAGAGCCGCAAATGGGGGCTGCATGAACATTTATAATAAAAGGGTAATCAAAATTGATTTGGGGTTAGATAGACTTTACAATGTGCATGCATATGCGGCAGATATCAAATTTAATGTTCTCGGCATGCCTTTTCTCAAAAAACACGGGTTCATCATTGACTTTAGGTACCATTTTTTACTAGATCCCAGCACGAAACGTTCTCTTTGTAATGAAGCTTTTGATTTTTCCAAGCATGTTCGGAACTCTATCTTCCCTCTAGCCGCTGTCTCTTTAAATATACCGCTTTGCGAATACGAATTAGTTAATAATTTAATTAGGAAGTACCAAGTCTTATTCTTAAATCCTTATGAAGCACCTAATTTAAATTTAAAGAATGATCAACTCAAAAGATGGCGCTTTATCTGTACTAAGTACAGGAAGAAGGGAGGCGTGGCTTATTTTGACAGCTGTGAGAACAACTTCGTCGCTCAGTCACAACTTGATAGTAATGAAACTATAGGGGAGGGGGGAGGGGGGAGTAAGGATTGTACTATTGGAAGGGGGGATGAAGATTGCACTGTTGATGAGGGGGGAGGGGAGAGAGAAGAATGTCCTTTGAAGGAAGAAATTTTATGCGAATTGGCGGCAAATTACCCATACCATGTGAATGTTAGTGGCTCGCCGATACAATTGAGGAGTAGAAGCATAGCTCCACATCTTTTTGAGAAAGCTAAGGAGGAAATCAATAAATTATTGGACGCGGGGGTCATTTCGCGGGGGAGAAGCGATTGGGGTTTTCCAACTAGCTTTCTGCCAAAGTCGGACGGAAGAGTTCGTTTAGTCGTTGATCTGAGATTATTAAACCAGAGATCAACCTCCGACAATTTTACTCTGCCCAAGATTAAAGATATCATATTGCAATTGCAAAATTGCAAGTTATTGACAAGGCTAGACGTTCGGCAAGCTTACTATAACGTGCCAATAAGCGAGGAAACAAAGAAATATTTCACTATTACTTGTCCTTTTGGTAACTACAGTTTTAACTATTTAATACAAGGACATAAGTGTTCTTCTAGTGCTTTCCAGCGCTTCATGTCAATCTTGCTTGGAGATTTAAGGAATGTTTTTGTTTATTTAGATGACATTTTAATTGCCAGTTCGACTCTTGAAGAACATGTTGCAATGTTGGAGAAAGTTTTAGAGAGATTAAGGTATATGAAAATTTATATGAATCCAAAAAAATGTGTACTTGCAGTCGGAGAAACAGATTTCTTAGGTTTCAACATTAGCGAGAAGGGCGTTAGGCCTAGCAAGGAAAAGATCAATGCAGTGGTGAATGCTGCAAAACCTACAACTATCAAACAGCTTAGGGCTTTTCTCGGTCTATATAACTTCTGCCGAATAAACATAGTCGGAGCGGCCCAATTGTTGCAACCCCTAACAAAAATGTTGAAGGGAAAACCCGCCTCCAATAAAAGGATTTCCTGGGGGATGGAAGCAGACCGGGCGTTTCAAGAAGCTAAAGCGGCAATGGTGAGTGCCACCCTGTTGTCATTCCCTGATGAAAAAACTGAGTTACTATTATACACGAAGGTGAGTGAGTTCACAATAGCTAGCGCACTGATGGGAGAAGAAAATGATCAGACGAAGATTTTCGCTCTTCACAGTGCCATATTGACTGAGGTGGAGGTGGCACTACCACAGTTAGTTAAGGAATTATTATGCGTCAATAACAGTTTACAAAAATATGCTTATTTAATTGCAAATAGGAAAGTCAGTATTTGTACCAGCAACAGTGGGCTAATCACGGCTTATACGAAAAAGAGTGCTGAAAAAGTTCATAATATTCGGGAAATAAATTTATTAAACACCATTGCAAATTTTGACATTGAGTTTAAGTTGGTCTCTAAGGCTAAAAATAAATTGGCGATAATTTTGACAGAATTGGCTAACGAAAGAGATAGGATTATAGAGACTGGGGATTTGCAATTGCAACTAGCTTGTATAGAAGATGGGGAGTGGGCGTGGCCAAAACAAAATACCATGGAAACGGAATTACAACTGGAGGAGGAGTTTAGTGAATGGAATTCTCTGAATTCCTTTGTGGAAGGGTTAAGCCCTTTAAATCGCACGTTAAAAGAGCAAGACTTACTGGAGTATTATAATAATAATAATAATAATAATAATAATAATAATAATGCACACAATTAATAATAATAAAAGAATAAAATAATAATAATAATAAAATAATAATAATAATAATAATAATAATAATAAGAGTAAAATAATAATAATAATAATAATAATAATAATAATAATAATAATAATAATAATAATAATAATAATAATAATAATAATAATAATAATGAAAATAATAATAATAATAATAATAATAATAATAATAATAATAATAATAAAAAAAATAATAAACACACACACACACACACACAATAATAATAATAATAATAATAATAATAATAATAATAATAATGAAAATAATAATACACACACACACACACATGAATAATAATAATAATAATAATAATAATAAAAGCGATAGTAGTAGTAGTAGTAGTAGTAGTAGTAGTAGTAGTAATAATAATAATAATAGTAAAAGCGATAGTAGTAGTAGTAGTAGTAGTAGTAATAATAATAATAGTGGCAATGATAATAGTAGCGAAGCTGGTAATGATAATGACTTTGAGGATTTTGTAATAAATACTATAACTTACAGTAAAAAAGGGTTAAATGGAATGATGAAGAAAATTCAGGATGGTGTAGATTTCAAAGAGATAGCTATAGAACAGGAGACTGATGGTTATATAAGGGACCTAATAAAGGGGCTGAAAACTAGTGGATTGAAGGCCTGTTACAAGGAATTCATCCATCGGGGCAAAGAGCTATCTTTGGCGGTTGACATCTCTACAGGCACAGCTAGAATATTAATACCGGAAAATCTGGTGGATGATGTCATAGAAATACATAATACAAATCACTTGGGAATTAAACGAACCTTGACTATTCTAAGAGCGGATTTTGCCTTCAGATTTATGCATAGTAGAGTGAAGAAATTTATACAGAGTTGTGATGTCTGTCAGAAAAATAAGAGCGTTAGAAGGATATCTCCAGAATTCGGCAGATTTAAGGAAGTCTCGGAGAAGTTTGACACCCTCCATGTGGACTTATGTAAGTTTCCGTATAGTATGGGGTTCAATTATCTGCTTGTTTTTATTGATAGATTTAGTAAGTATCCCTTCGCCTACCCTCTTAGGCAGGCGACAGTCGACTCGGTGTTGAATGTGTTAGTGAGCGAAATTTTTCCGTTTTGTGGCTCAATAAAAAGACTCATATCAGATCGAGGAAGCCAATTCACTGCCAAATTATTTAATGACGTATGTAACCTACTCGGCATAGATAAAATTTTCACAACGGCTAGCTCACCAAACGTGAATGGCCTAGTGGAAAATTTGAACCAAGCTCTCATAGTGACGCTAAGGTGTATGATTAATGATGGGGAAAATGAAGGGTTAAAATGGCCTGAAATTTTGCCTTGGGCACTGTACTGTTTGAGAATTAGCCCTATAAATGACCAAGGGGTCACTCCCAGTGTTCTTATGTTTGGCCAAAATTTATCAGTGCCAGGAAGCTTATTACAGAAGGAGGCACTCAGTGCCACGGTCAGTCAAAGTGCCTATTTGAAGAAATTAGTGGCTTTAATGCGTAGGCCTTTGGCACCACAGGTTGTATATAAAAATAAGAATATATTTGTTCCGAAAGATCTCCACAAGGCAAAGGCAGTGTTAATAAGAAATCAACAGTATAATGTAGGGAAACTTTCAGAGAGATACTCGGGACCTTTCAGGGTGCTACGGATAAAAAAGAATAACGTTTATATCTTGAAGAATGGGAAAGAGGCAGTAGAAAATTTAAGAAATGTAAGAATTTTTCATAACATAACCGACAGGGACACTGGAACCCAAGAGAAAAATAAGGTTAAATAAAAAAAAAAAAAAAAAAAAGAAAGAGAGGAAAAGGGGGAGCTTCTTAGTTCTGCATGCAATTCTTAGAATTAGACAGTAGTTGAATTGATACTTTATACTTCCAAAAAATCGTCTTCTTTCCTCTATCTAATACTATAGACGAAACGATGCTGCCAAACACTAATAGTAGTAATAAATTCCCGCATGTTCCTTACAAAATGTCACAGGAAGGGTTGTGATAGAAGAGTTGAAATAGTCAAAACCCCCCGAGGTGGGGATTAAGAAGGTCTTTTATGTATTTTGTAACAATGTATTGTGAGAATAGAATTTGTATTTCGTAATAATTAATAATGTCAAGTTATTACTAAAAAAAAAAAAAAAAAAAAAAAACCTTGTGAGGGCAGGATTTCTCCTTGCCTCACAATAATTATGTACACCTCTCATAGTAGCTCTGTATATCAAATTTTACTATTAATTTTATTATATATGAAAAATATTTAACAACCTTTTGTATGGCACTATTTTTGTGAGAGTGAGTCACTGGACGGTGACGCTCAAGGAGATTGCCTGGCATTTGAGAGAAGGCAAGGGCAGTAAGATCTCGAGCCATAAGAAGAGAGGTCGCATTGAGTGTCGGCTTGTTAAAAGGCCGGAAAATTGTGTTTTGATTATAAAAATTATGATGTTAACCTTCACCAATATTATTAATAACTGTGAACTGGCCCATTGTGTTAACTCTTGAACATTGATACTATTATTTACTACCTGATTTAACTAGTCTTAGAAATAAAAATAAAAAGTAATTACCCCTTTTCATTATCACTGTATCTAACTTCTCAAAGGGTTGATACAAAGAATGGTGACTTCCCAGAGCGACTCGAATAAACATCCAATATACAAAAGTGAAGTGAAAACAAACGCAAAATCATAATAAACAAAATTTTAATCAGTGAAGTGAAAAAAAGTGCCAATCAAAGCACAAACACACACAAAAAACATACAAAATAAAATAAAAAAGTTCAAAAATTATATATTATATTATTATCATTTTTTTTTATAATATATTATTATATAATAATATTAAAATTATTATTATTATTATCTTTTTTGCATGATAATTATTTTTATTTATAACTATATTATAAATAGAGTATATATATATATATATATATAATTTTATATAGAATTTTAATAGTATATATTATATCTTATATGGATGCAAGCTTATATTATTTATATACACACACATTATATTAATATATATTATACATTATTATATATATATATTTAAACAATAGACAAAAATAGCTGAAAAAAAAAAAAGATATAAATATATATATATATATATATATATATATATATATATATATATATATATATATATATATATATATATATATATATATATATATATATATATATATCAGTAAAACCCCTATTAAATGTAAAATTACTTTAATATATACATAAATTAATTAAAAATAATACATTAAAACACATGGGGAATGGGGAACCTATCACTTAGAGAGGCCTTTCAGTCTTGTTTGACTTTATTCAATCTGGTACGTGCGCTTCCAATCGATTTGTATATAGTTAATTTCTATTCGAATTTGGTCTTGGTTGGTTGTCTATAACCTTCTGTAGGATGATCTTCCATTTCTTCTCAGTCAGTAGTATATTATTAAGTACAGGATCCATTTTTATTGCCCCTTCTATTGCTTTCATATGTTGTGACTTGGTGTTAAAAATAAGCAAACTTTCTATCAATTTTCTTTTATAAAGGTTTCCGTTTTTTTGAATGATTTGGTAGTTTTTTGTGTCAATAAGATGATTGTTTAGGTTCCTATGCTTGACAAGAGCGGAATTTTGGGTACCTTTTTGAAGGTCGTAGTTATGTTGAGATATTCTTCTTTTTATATCTATAGTTTCTCCTATGTAAAAGTTTGGGCATGAATTACATTTTATTTTGTATATTCCTGGAATGGGTTGAGCTTGAGTTGAGTTATTAGATTTTCCTTGTAGAATTGTCTTCAGTTTATTTATGTTTTTTACAGGGTGTATATTTTGGGGTAGTAATTTCTTATAATTATTTGTTTCTTCAGTAGGTATATTGATATAAATCTTTTTTTCCCCCTCTGTTACAGGGTTGTTTCCTTGCGTATGTTCATAAAAAGATTTCTTTGCTTTATTTAGTGCCTTGTAATATATTGTTTCTGGGTAGTGTAGATTTTTAAATATGTCCTTTATATGCTTTAATTCTTGCTCGAGTTCTGATGGGCTACAAATCCTAAATGCTCTAAGTATTTGAGATGAAACAACGGCCAATTTTGTGCTTTGAGAATGATTGGAATACCAATTTATGTAAGAGTCTACATGAGTGGTTTTTCTATATACTGTAGTAATCGGATGAAAATTGTTGTCCATTTTTATTAATATGTCCAAAAAAGGAAGTGTGTTATCGTTGGCTAGTTCCAGGGTAAATTTAATCGATTGGATCTGGTTATTAAGATGTTCTAAACGTCCCGGTTAACACAACTTTAGAATGGTTGGAGAAATACGTAACCGACAACAATATAACGTTTGATATACCTTTTGAAAATATAAAACAATTGATCAATCTCATAACTGAACACAATTACTTTCATTTTGAAGAAAACTACTATAAACAAAAAACAGGACTTCCGATGGGTTCCCCCCTCTCACCCACACTCAGTGGTATATTTATGGAACTATTTGAAATGCAATTCATTTTCAATCACCCAATGTACTCTGATATTATATGGAAAAGGTATGTAGATGACGTTTTTGTGGCACTGCCATCACATCTCTGTCCTCATGCTCTTTTAGAACATCTTAATAACCAGATCCAATCGATTAAATTTACCCTGGAACTAGCCAACGATAACACACTTCCTTTTTTGGACATATTAATAAAAATGGACAACAATTTTCATCCGATTACTACAGTATATAGAAAAACCACTCATGTAGACTCTTACATAAATTGGTATTCCAATCATTCTCAAAGCACAAAATTGGCCGTTGTTTCATCTCAAATACTTAGAGCATTTAGGATTTGTAGCCCATCAGAACTCGAGCAAGAATTAAAGCATATAAAGGACATATTTAAAAATCTACACTACCCAGAAACAATATATTACAAGGCACTAAATAAAGCAAAGAAATCTTTTTATGAACATACGCAAGGAAACAACCCTGTAACAGAGGGGAAAAAAAGATTTATATCAATATACCTACTGAAGAAACAAATAATTATAAGAAATTACTACCCCAAAATATACACCCTGTAAAAAACATAAATAAACTGAAGACAATTCTACAAGGAAAATCTAATAACTCAACTCAAGCTCAACCCATTCCAGGAATATACAAAATAAAATGTAATTCATGCCCAAACTTTTACATAGGAGAAACTATAGATATAAAAAGAAGAATATCTCAACATAACTACGACCTTCAAAAAGGTACCCAAAATTCCGCTCTTGTCAAGCATAGGAACCTAAACAATCATCTTATTGACACAAAAAACTACCAAATCATTCAAAGAAACGGAAACCTATATAAAAGAAAACTGATAGAAAGTTTACTCATTTTTAATACCAAACTACAACATATGAATGCAATAGAAGGAGAAATAAAAATGGATCCTGTACTTAATAATATACTACTGACTGAGAAGAAATGGAAGATCATCCTACAGAAGGTTATAGACAACCAACCAAGACCAAATTCGAATAGAAATTAACTACATCCAAATCGATTGGAAGCGCACGTACCAGATTGAATAAAGTCAAACAAGACTGAAAGGCCTCTCTAAGTGATAGGTTCCCCATTCCCCATGTGTTTTAATGTATTATTTTTAATTAATTTATGTATATATTAAAGTAATTTTACATTTAATAGGGGTTTTACTGATATAGCTATTGTACTGCGTGTCTGCAGAATAAAGTTCATACATTATGCACCCCGGTCTGTATTGTTGCCGTGCGCATTGCCACATTAACTTTGAAAACTTTTTATTAAATGTCCCCCCTGTTCAAGAATTAATATTACACTACGTATCTCGTCTTCTTGGAGCGAATAAGACTAAAATTTACAACAAGTTTTTGAAACGATGTCTCAGTGAAAAAGTGCTACCTAATAATTTAATAAATAATTTCTTATCGAGTACAGATGACTCTCCGTTTCCTATTTTGCATCAAGAAGTTCTTAAATATCATATTAAACATACATTTTTAATATTATTATTATATATATATTATATTATTATTATTATTATATATATATTATTATATATATATTATTGGTTATATATATATATATATATATATATTATTATTATTATTATTATTATATATATATATTATTATTATTATTATTATTCATATATACATATTGTTATTATTACTGAGTTATTGTTATATATATATTGTTATACAGGCTATATATATTATTATATTATTGTTATTATTATTGTTATTGCTATTATTTTATTAATTATATATATATTATTATTATTATATTATTATTATTATTATTAAGCTATATATTAGAGTATTATATTACATTGGCTATATATTATTATTACATATTATTATTATATTATATATATATAT
>JABUQX010064199.1:27500-32589 GCA_015478945.1 Trachelipus rathkii | reverse complement strand
ACTACACAATAAAACTATCTTGTGGCTGTTCTTTTTTTGAACTTGAAGGAACGAGGCTTTTGCCAATTCTCTGATTAGGTTCAACATTAGCATTGGCACAGTGAGGAGGAAGAAGCGTTGGGTGTATCTTCGAATTTAAGCATGGATCGAGTCCCATAGGGGATCTGTCTGAAGAAGGACGAAGATCTAATTGATCTATGTGGTCTGAGTAAGTCGACACTCTGCAAAATATATGTTATTTTATTATTAATTATTATTATATTATTATTATTATTATTATTATTATTAATAATTATATATTTTATTAATTATTATTATTATTAGTTATAAAAGAACTAAAATAAAAAAAAAGATATACAATAGATAACATATATGAGAACCAGAAAAAAAAGAAATATACAATAGATAACATAAATGACAGGTTAGAACCCTTCCAAGTTAAAAGAGTAATATATATATATATATATATATATTATATTATATATATACTATATATATATATATATATAATATATATATATATTATATATATATAATATATATATACAGATATATATACAATATATATATAATATATAGATATACTACATATATATATATATATATACAATATATCATATCCATATCAAATAATATATAATAAGAATATATATATATAATATATATATAATAGATATATAATATTATATAATATTAATATAGATATAATATATATATTATAATATATATATACATATATATAATTATGATAATATTAATTATATAATATATATGTATATATATTATATATATATATAGATATATATAATATATATATAAATATCTAATTACATATATGCCCAACATTTATATAAAAATATGTATATATATGTATACTATATATTATATTATATATACTATAATATATAATTATATATATATATATATATATATATATACTATAATATAATAATATATATATATATAGTTGATATATATATATAATATTCATATATAATATGCCCAAAACCATTTTGGACCCAAATGGAATGTAGTATCAAGTGGTAATATGATATTCTGCTTTACTTTTCACTCTCATTATATGTTTCCTTCTTCCTTTTCTGTTTTCCCCCAAGGCTCTCGTTTCCTCTCCTTCACCTGGGAATCATTTCAATCTCTTTCCTGATCATCCTTTCTCCATTCACCCAGTTTTGATGCCCAAGTAATTATGTTTTGGTAAAGAATTATGAAAGTTATTTCTTTTGTAATGAAAACAATGAAACTATAGTGGAAAGCAAAGCAGATATAATAGTAGCAGAAAAGCAGTGGTAGCACCAACTGTAGCACCAAAAGTATGTAGAAATGTTTGAACACAATTAAAAATTCAAACCCAATGTAAAACCCGTTTTTCCTTGGTATAAGTATTTTTACCTGAAAAAGTTACAGGACCGAGAGGAACTCCAACATTTGGTAAACTACCAAAGCTTGATCCATCAATTGGTAGAGTCTCTTTATTGAAAGGTGAAAGAGCATTTAAAGGCCTTTCTTCTAATCCTACTCCAAAGTCTTGAGGACCTCCAGCGATTACGTTATCACTGACTAGAAAAAACTTTTTCTCAGGTTGACTTAATGAACCTTCAGTCGAAGGTATTAATGGAACTGGCTCTAAAGGAATAATAGCTTGTTCATGTGCCTCAGAATGGAAACTATTTTGACTAGACGCATCTAAAGCTGAACCAAAATGATCTTTTGTTGAAGATTTTACCACTGAGGAAGAATCTGATAAACTTGGAGTAACTGGAAACAAGGGAGCTCCAATGTCAATTCCTTCAGTATTATGTTCATTTGGCAATAAAGATTCAATGGGCATCTCACTTGTCTTAGCCGACGAAATATCAGCAAATATAGACAGAGGAACACCAAAAGTTTGTGTTTCCTTAGTAGGGAAAGTTTCTGGGACCACACTAGAAGAGGGTCGATCATGGGGTATGGATTGGGGGATATCGAACACCCCCAGTGTTTCCTCCGTTGGAATTCTGACAGAAGCTACACCAGAGGGAACCGACGAATCAACAGTAGAAAGAGAAGCTTCGGAAAATCCTTGTGATTCATCAATAGGAACCCCACTAGGGGCTACATCGAAATGGGCTGTAAAATCGACAGTTGGAGCTGATAAATCGTTTGTTTTAGATGGGAACTCAGTTTGTACGGAAAGGGGAACACCAAAAGTCTCTTGTATTTCCTTGGTAGGCATAGGTTCAGGAACACTCTTTGGGGGAATAGAGGAATCAACTACAACTACAGGCTCAATTATTGCAGGTGATAGTTCATTTTCTGTGAATAATGATACACCTGATGCTCCTTGTGTATCATCAGTAAAAATTGTAGGTGCTACATTGGAAGAGACTGTGTGATCAACTGCTGGCTCGATTATACTAGGGATCAACTCGTTCTGGTCAGAAAGAGAAACACCGAACGTTCCTTTTGTTTCATCAGCTGGAAGAGCATCAGGAGCCGCAAAGGAAGAAACAGAAGAATCTATAGCTTTCATTGGTGTGTCGCTTTTCTTAGAGGAAACTGCTGGTTGAATGGAAAAGGAACTTCCAATCTCACTTGGAATTCCACTAGGGGCAGCATCGGAGAGGGCTGGAGAATCGATAGTTGGAGCTGACATCTCGTTTGTTTTAAAAGTTGGAAATTCTGTTAGTATGGAAAGGGGAACACCAAAAGATTCTTGAATTTTTTCGGTAGGCATAGTTTCAGGAACCTTCTTTGGGAGTGTAGAGGAATCAACTGCAACCACGGGCTCAGTTATTACAGGTAATAATTCATTCTCTGTGAATAACGAAACACCGAAGGCTCCTTGCGTATCCTCAGTAGGAATAGTAGGGACAACATCGGAAGAGACTGAGTGATCAACTACTGGCTTGATTATATTAGAAGTCAAATCGTTCTGGTGAGAAAGAGGAACTCTGAACATCCCTTGTGTTTCCTCAGTTGGAAGAGCATCAGAAGCTACAACGGATGGCACAGAGGAATCAATTGCTCCCTTTGATACATCGTTTTTCTTAGATGAAAATTCAGGTTGAATGGAAAGGGGAGTGCCGAATGTATCTTGTGCATTTTCAATAGGAGCTGTATCAAAATGTTCATTAAATTTAGAAGATGGCAAATTAGCTTGAACTGAAAGGGGAACGCCGAAAGTTCCTTGTATGTTCTCTGTAGGTAAAATTTCAGGAACTATCTTGAAGGGAATCACGGAATCAACTACACCCACACTTGTATCAGGAGATAATTCTTTCTGTGCAAATAATGAAACACCGGAAACATCTTGTGTCCCCTCTGTAGGAATGGTGTCAGGAACTACATTGGAAGAAACTGAGGAATGAACAGCTGTTTCGCTTATACTTGATGTTAACTCATTCTGGTTAGAAAGAGGAATGCCAAAAGTTTCTTGTGTTTCCTCAACTGGAAAAACATCAGGAGCTACAACGGAAGACACCGAAGAATCGACAGCTGCTTTTGATGGTTCGCCTGTCTTAGATGATAATTCAGGTAGAATTGAAAGGGAAACACCGAACATTCCTTGTGCTTCTTCATTTAGAAAACTATCAGGAGCTGCATCTGAGGGGACTGAAGAAACTACGGAAGGTTCTGCTGGTCCGTTTGTTTTAGAAGACGGTAACTCAGTTTGCATGGAAAGGGGAACACCGAAAGTTCCTTGTGTTTCTTCAGCAGGGATAGTATCAAGGGATGCCTTGAAGGGAGTCAAGGGATCAACTGCCTTCTCACTTGTTCCTGATGAAAACTCATTTGGCGTGAACAACGAAACACCAGAAACTTCATGATTTTTTCCAGTAGGGATAGAAACTGAGTGATCAATGTCTGGTTTATTTGTACCAGATGGTAAATTATTCTGTATGAAGAGTGGAACACCGAACGATTCTTGTTTTTCATTAGAAATATGGATTCCAGAAATCACACCGGAATGAATGGAATCAACTACTAGTGGAGAGCCGGGAGAGCCGAGAGAGCCGGGAGAGCCGGGAGAGCCAGGAGAGCGGGGAGAGTCGGGAGAGCTGGGAGAGTCGGGAGAGTCGGGAGAGCTAGGAGAGCCGGGAGAGTCGGAAGGAACTTGGGCTTTCTCAGTAGGAAAACTATCAATAGCTATACCAAATGGAACCGAGGAATCAGTGGAGAGTGAGGTCAGTCCAAATATCTCAATTGGATCCATCACAGGAGTTATAAGTTCTTCAGTTTGTATACTTGTGCTATCTTTGTGGTCAGTTGTTTGAGAAGGGCCTGCACTACCTGTAATTATTGTAGCAGATAGCGGTACACCAAATTTTGGTCCAGGTGAATGAGTGGAATCCGGAGACCCTTTTGTATCAATGAATGTTACTTTTAGTTCTTGTCCTGCAGACCCACTTTTTGTGTCTGTTAATGATAGAGAAGAATCAAAATTGGATGATAAAGACTTTACAGATTCTCCATTTTTGAAATCAGAAGCTGAATCAAATTTGGAAGCCTCATCTACTCTTTCACTGACTACTAATGGTTCCTTATGCTCTTTTCTAACATCAATACCATCTGAAAGTGGAACCCCAAAATTTTGGTCAGAGGATAAAATCGAAGTCTTACCTGGTCCACCTGATACACGCTCTGGAATGAAAGCTCCGTTTGCCTGATGTCCAGATACGGCTCCAAGAGGAACTCCAAATGCTTCATTTCCTGTTAACGTTGGATCTTGCTGCGGAAATGTCCCATGTTGATTAGTTAAAATTGGATCAAAGAGTGGAACTCCAAAATCTTGATTTCCTGGTAAAAAATGATCTGGGAGTGAAACTCCAGTAGAACTTCCTCCATGTTGTGATCTCTGATTTGCTTCTGAAAGGGAAACTCCCACACTTTCCCCTGCAGGAGATCCAGAAAAGCTTGTTCCACCAAGAGGAATTCCTACTCCATGACTTCCTGGTAAAGACGAATCTGGTAAGGGAACTCCTACGGTTTGAAATCCTGATAATGCTGGATCTGGAAATGGAACTGCATTTTGATTACCGGAAAATGTTGGTTCTGGATGGGGAACTCCTGCTTTGTGGGTACCTGATAA
>JABUQX010064199.1:0-22500 GCA_015478945.1 Trachelipus rathkii | reverse complement strand
TAGCAACTGAAAACCAGCTACCACTGAAGCTGGGGTTTTTCTTCGTCACCTTACTTCTACCACCTGGGCAGCTGACTGAATGATGAAGCTCAACTCCAAAGTAACCTTGGTGAGATCAAAGTTGGACTACGGATATACCATTTATGGGCAGACTTTTAAATCTTACCTATACCTCCTGGATTCCATCCAACATAAGGATCTCTGTACTGCGACAGGTACTTTTCGTTCTTCGCCTAAGGAGGGCCTAGAGGTGGAGGCTTGTGCTATGCCTCTGTCTCTTATGTGTTATGCCTCTGTCTACTGATAGCTCCAAGACAAATGACTATGACGGGGCATTGATTATATTTCCTGATTGCACTCTGTCCCATACCTGCCTTCCTGCTCATCTATTTTTACGGCAGACCTTTTGGCACTGCTGCTTGCAATATCTAGATTTCTCGTTCTCAACGGAGCTGACCACGTTACTATTTTCTCGGATTCTCATAACGCACTTCTCGCAAATCGGCAAAATCCCCTAGGAAACCCCTTGGTTTTCATCATTCAACGTTTCCTGTGCAACTCCATACGACGGAAAGTTTTGCAGCTCTGTTGGGTTCCCTCTCACATGGGGATTGAGGGTAATGAGCGAGGTGATGGTGCAGCAGTTCAGGCGAGAATATTATATATATAATATATATTATAAATATAATTATATATAATATAAATTAAATAGATATATATATGTATATTATTATATATATAATACTAATATATATATATAATAGAATAATAGAACATCAGTGATATGTGTAAAAAAAAAACAATACAATATAACTAACGAAAGCTAACAATTATGTCTTATAGATAAAATAAAAAAAAAAAAAAAAAAAAAAAAAAAAAAAAAAAAAAAAACAAAAAAAAAAAATAAAAAAAATAAAAAATAAAAAAAAAATAATTAAATAAATAAAAATAACAAAATAATAAATAAATAAAAATAAATAATATAAAAAATCTTCAAAAAAATATAATGATTTAACTAAAAAAACAAAAAAAAAAATTACAAACATGGACGAATAATAAGAATAAAAGAAATGAGAAAACTAAAAAAAAAAAATAAATATATACAAAAAAAAAAATAACTATAAAAAAAAAAAAAAATATAAAAAAAAAAATTACAATAAATACTAATAAATACTAAAATTCAATATAAAAAAATATACAAAAAAAAAAAAAAAAAATAAAATATAATAACTAAAAAAATAAATAAAAAAAATATAAAAATAATAAAAAAAAAAAATAAAATAAAAAATAAAAATAAATAATAAAAAAAAAATATAAAATAAAAAAAAATAAAAATAATAAATATAAAATAATAAAAGAAAAAAAAATAAAAATAAAAAAAAAAAAAAAAAAACTAATAAAAAAAAAAAAACAAAAAATAAAAATATAAAAATAGAAGAAAAATAAAAAAAAATAAAAACCAAAATAAAAATAAAAACAAAAATAAAAATAAAAATAAAAAAAGAAAAATAAAAGAAAAATAAAAATAAAAATAAAAAAAAAAAAAAAAAAAAAAAAAAAAAATAAATAAAAAAAATAAAAATAAATAAAAATAAAAATAAAAATAATGAAGATAGTCGTAGGAGAAATAAAAAAAAAAATAACAAAACAAAAAAAAGTAATAAATAAATATATAAAAATAAAAAAATATATATTATTATTATATAAATTATATCATATTATATATATATATATATATATATATATATTTATATAATACAATCTATATATCTATATATAGTATATATATATTATATAATATATATATAATATACATATTAGTATATATATATAATATATATTCATATATATATACTATATATATAATATATATGTAGTGTGGATGTGTTGTTGTTGGTATATATATATATATGTAGTATATATATATAATAGTATTATATATTATATAATATTATATATATATATATATATATATATTATATAAGATTATATAGTATATAATATATATACACTACTTTTTAACATATATTATAATAATAATCATTTCATAATGAGAATATAAACTACTATATAGTAATATCACCTCAAATATAATATATATACTATCCACCAATACTCAATATAACATAATAACAACACCCCTACCTACTAATCCATATAACACAAAATCTATATATATATATATATACTATATAATATATATATATGCATTACAGCACAATGAACCTTCATTACTTGCTATCATCTTCCAAATATACCTTCGATATAAAAGGGGAAAAACAACACAACTACTGCATACTTCCTAAACCATTTTTGATAAATATTAAAATGGTATTTGCCGCCACCGTGTAACAAATATTTCAGTGTATTTAGAATTGGAAATTGGGGGGTTGTTATTCTCAGCATAATATGATATATATATATAGATATATTAGAGTATATATAGTATTATATTATATATATTATTATTGTTATTGTATATATATATATATATTATATATATATATATATTATATGTATACTATATTATATTATTCGTTTATAGATGATATTATATATATAGATATGAGATAATATATATTATATATAAATATATATATATAGGTGTTGGTGTTTTTTATATATTTATAATATAGTTATAGATATATTTATCGGTAATTGTATAGTATATATATATTATCAACCTTATATATATATATTATATATTAGATATATATATATATTATATATATATATATAGGTATATTATATATATATAGGTTGGTGATTTATTATATATAAATATATATAGTAATAGATATATATTTTTTTACTATATATATATGTATATATATATATATAGTCATATATATATATAGATATATAATATAATTTATAAAAGACAATATATTACGTATATTTTCTATATATATATATATATATATATATATATATATATATATATATATATAATATATCATATATATATATATATATATGGTTAATATTATATATATATATATATATATATATATATATATATATATGTATATCTATATTTTAGTTATTAATATATATATATAATATATAGGTATAGTAGTAGTATTATTATATATATATATATATTATGCGGGTGGTTTATTATAATATTGATATATAATATTAATATATATATATATATATATAGTATATTACGGTTATATGTATTATATGAATCTATATATATTATAATATATATATAATATATATTTATTGATATAGTATATAGATATATATTATCTATACTATATATATATTAATATATATATTTAATATTAGAATTATTATATATATAAATATATAATTATAATATATATATATATTATATATATATATATAATAATATATATATATATAATATATATATACTATATATATACTATATATATATACAGGATATATATCAATATTATATATATATATATATATATAATATAGATAATATATATATAATATATATATATATTATATATATATTAATATGATATATATATATATTATATATATATAAATATATAATTATATGTGTTACTTTAAAAAAATTATGATAATTGTTATAATATTCAAATCACAAATAGATTATGAAAAATAATAATATAATAATAATAATAATATAAGATAAATAATTAATAATAAAATAATAATAATAATATATAATAATAAATAATAATAATATATAATAATGAATAATATAATAAATAATTAAAATAAATTAACAGTAATAAATAATAAGAATAATAAAATTAAATATAAAATGAAATTATTCAATAATAAAAAAGGTTCGCTGCTTATTTATTCTTGAAAAATATTATTGTTAATAAATATATTTAATTCGTAAATCTTTATATTATTCATGAATATATTTTACTTTGAAGAGTATAATGTTATAAGATCTAGTTTACGCATTTTTTAATCTCGCCACACTCTCTCTCTCTAAGTTTATATACTCACATTAAAGTCTCTCACTCTCTTCTCACATCTATCTCACATAGACATACCACATAAACTCTCTCTCTCATCTACCTCACACTAACCTACACCTATATAATAATCTAAAAGAATAAAAACCACCCAACCCAATCTACTCCTCAACACAACACCCAAATACTATTATATTACAAACCCCATAATAACCAACTACAACACCTACTCCCTCTCACTACAACCACCAACATCCATAAACATCTACTATCACCAAAACCCATACCCTAAATATAAATACCTATAATAAGACGAGAAGAGAGAAGAGGGGAGAGAGTAGACTCAGAGGCGCCATAACTACGCCACACACGAACCTCGAGAAACACTAACCTGCCCAATATCTGGACACTCCACCCCACCCTAATGGCTACATGCATAACGGGAATTTCCAATGACCTAACTCCAGTGCTTAATGTTTCACCTTTCTCTTCTGCGTTCACTAACTACACACTGACATCCCTCAGACAACCAATCCGTACAGGACTACCACCATACGTTATCACAACTATACATATTACACATGCTATATATCCCGCACCCCTCTTCTACGCACAAAACATCTTACAGACATCCCTAATCCCTTATTCCCTAACCAGTGCAGAGGGGGAGGAAAAGAATTTGACCACACCGTATGTCCTGCGTGTTTGTGTATGTAGAAGCGGCTAAAGGACCCGCGCTGGTAAGTAGGCAGTTGCCCCTGCCCATTACAGCCACTTATGTGCTTTTGTTAGGGAATGTATGCATGCCTCGGAGAAGGTTATGATCGCCGTCCCAGCAAGCGGCCTTCTATGTCTTTCGTCGAAAATGTATGAATCGTATGGGTACATGGAATGTCAGAGGAATAAATGTTGACGGAGAGAAGAAGAGAGAGATGATGGATGTATATTTAGAAAGGGCAAATATGATTGCTCGCTGTACGTGGACTGAAAACAAAGATGAAATGAAAACGGTTGAAAATGAGTGGTGTGCGTGTAATGTGTATGTGCTGGTGTGGGAAAGGAAATGAGAGGGGGAGAAAATGAGTTGCAATTTGTAATGAGTGATCTGTGGTACAGAACATAAAGGTAGGGTTGTGGTTGTGAAGTACCTAGAATTTTAATAGTAAATTAAGTTGGAAAGTTCAAGTTATGTGTGCGTTGTGACATATGGTCCATGCCTGAAAGGTAATGTGAAGAGAGGTGTGCAATTTTCTGGGATATCTGAATAGGAGGGATTCGGAGGAGAGCCAGTAATAGTACCCTTATATAAGGATCAAGAAGATGAAAGAGGTAACTGTAGGAATTATATAGGGATTAGTTATATTGAGTGTTGAAGGAAAGATAATAAGCTGGTTAATTTTTAGGTCGAAAAGAGATGCAGTCGATGTGACTGAAGGACTGATGGTGAAGAACAAGGTGCGTTTAGAAATGGTAAGAAATGGTAGATATCAAATTTTCTTATTGAAACAAATGATTGAGCAAAATGGAGAAGAGAGAAGAGATGAAATTTTAGTTAGATTTTATGATTTGCAGGCAGTGCGATTGAGAGATTAATAGGACAGTCCTATGGCAGGTGATCGTGATTAAATGGGTTGGTGTAGGGCTTCTTGAATGGAATCAAAAGAGATATGTCAGACGATAAGTAAAGAGATGTGTAAGAATAAAAGGAGTCGAAAGTGATTGACTTAATATTAATTTCGGAGTGAGGCAAGGAGTGTGGTTATGTCTCCTTGGTTATTCAATTGCAATATGGATGAGGTGATGTAAGAATTAGAAGGTGGGGGGGGGCAGGGGATTGGTGTTTTAATGATGGAGAATGGATGAGATGGAGGATTCCTTACCTATTCTCATGCGGATGATTTGCTTTGTGTGATGAACGAAACTATGAAGGAGTTTGAGAAGGCCATTGGTAGAGAGATTTTGGCAGAAGGTGTGTAAATGGAGGGTTTAAAGTAACCGTAGGATAAGAGGTAAGGTTAGGGTTGTGGAGTGCAGGTAGTCCTCGGTGTTGAAGTTATGTTAAGATGATGAGCAGCATGTACAAGTGTGTGAGTTGTTTAATATTTAGGGATATATGTTGGATGGGAAGGAAACGATGCAGATGTAGTAGGAAAGTTGTGAAGGGCAGAGAAGGTGGCTGGTGCACATAAATATATATATTATATAATATATATATATATACTATATAACTATATATATAATAATATATATATACATATATATATAGTATTACCTATATGATATATTAATATATATATAATATATATATATATAATAATATATTATATATATATATTTAATTTATTATATATACAAATATATCATATATATATATACTATATATATATATATATATATATAGATATATATTATATATAGTATATATACTAATATAATATATACTATATATATATATAATATATATTATATGCAATTATTTAAGTATAAAATATAAAAAGAAATTTTTAATATGTTATGGATTTATAAATTATAATTAAAATATATAATATATATATATATATAATATAATATATATATATATAATATATACTATTATATAATATTATAAAGAATTTCGCACATCATACTTGATGAGAGACTAAAAGGATTGCCTTCGAAGTCCGAAATGATCTCTTGAAATTTTTTTTTTAACTTTTTTTTTTTTTTGTTCATTTGATAATCTCAATGAAAATTGGTACACATACACTTAAATTGACCTTATAGATATAATAATTTTGCATAAAAAAGCAAATTAAAGGTAAAGAATAAATAAGGAAGACAAGGAAACTGATTGGCGAAATAAATGTAAGTGGAAGTAGAAAGTAAAATAGGAACATGATAAGAATAATAATAATATAATAATATGGTGTGTCTTAGTGTGTCAATTAAAATAATAATAGTAAAATAATATAATAATGAAATAATCATAATAATAATAATTATAACAGTAATAAATAAAACTAAAATTAAATAGTAAAAAGTAATATAAAACTTAAAACAAGAATTGGCTCTAAAGTAAAATAATAAAATAATAATAATAATAATTCAATAATAATAATAATAATACTCAATAATTAATAATAATAATAATAATACTAATAATAGAATAATAATAATAATTAATAAATAACAGTTATCACTAATAACTAAAACATTAATAGCAGCCGTGAGTTATAAAAATAAATTATAATAAGTAATAATATATAGATAAAATATAAATAATAATAATATAATCAATAATACTATAATAATAATAATAAGAATAATTAATAATAATAAAAATAATCAATATAATAAATTTAATGAATAATAATAATAATAATAATACAGTAAATACATAAAATAAAAATTAATTGTAGGAAGTTAGTTATAAAAATAATAAATAATAATAATAATAGATATAATTAATAATAATAATAATAATTAATAAGAATATAATAATAATAATAATGAAATAATAATAATACTAATAATAAGGAATAATATATAATATAATAATAATAATAATAATATAATTTATAATGATATAATACATAGATAATAATAATCAATATAATAATAATACATAATAAATACATAAAATACTAATAATAATATAATAATAATAATAATAATACATAATAATATATAGTTATAATATAATATAAATAATTAATAAATCCTTATTATTTTTTATTATTTTATTATTATTATTATTATAAGTTATTAATTATATCTATATATTATATTATTAGTTATTATTATTATTATATTAGTTATTATTATTATTATTTTATTATTATCAATTATTATTATATTAATTATTATATAGTATTATTTTAATTATTATTATTATTATTATTATTATTTTTATCTATTATTATTATTATGATCTATAATATTTTAATTATTATTGTATTATTGTTATTGTGAGGTTATTTGTTATTGTTATGTTATTTGTTATTGATTAATTGTTAAATCTATTATTATTATTAATTATTAAATATTTATTCATTATTATTATCTATTATATATTATTCATTATTATTTTAATTCATTATTATATATTATTATTATTATCTATTATTATCATTATCTATTAATATTAATTATTATGTTATTCATTAATATATATTATTACTCAGCTACTATTTAATTTTTACTAAGATTTATTATTATTAATGATTATTTATTATTATTTTCATTATAATATATTTATATTTTTTATTTGATATTATATTATTATTATTATTCTATATTTTATTATTATTATTATTATATTAGTATATTATTCATTCATTATTAATTATTATTATTATTAATTAGTTATTATTATTATTATTATTAGTTTATTAGTATTATTATTAAGTATTTTTTAATTATTATTATTTTATATTATTACTTATTATTATTATTCATTATTATTATTATTATTATCTATTGCCGCAACATTCAGACTTTAAGTAATGAACTTTCAGCTAAAATTAATTTGCGTCCATAAGAAAACTTCCCGTTTGTAGTCTCAACGTCGGGCAGAACTAATAGGATCAGGTCGCACAATTTACCTTTTGAATGCAAATGTGTTGTTCATTTTTTATCTCTAGTCCTCCAAACTGGATCCTAGACGCGTAACATTTAAGCTTTAAGCAAGATACGCCATAAAGGATTCTTAGGGCTCGATACTGAATAGGAAATAGATTGATATATATTAGTTCTATCAGGAACCAACTAAAAGGGCACGCGAAGTTTTATGATTACTCCTTGATAATATCACGGCCTCAGAGATATTAGTTAACTTAAAGCGAGGGAGGCGGTTAAGATTGATATTTAAAGGAATTTTAGTTTGGGGAAGTTTGTTCAAATTTATATTTGTATTTGATTTCCTATGCTACGATAGACCTAATCTTTTTAATGAGTGAAGAAAACATTAAGAAGGTATAAAAATATATTCTCAAATAAGGATCAAGTATTTCAAAATACTTGAAATTAATATATATTTAAATTTATTAACCAGAATCATTTTCACCATAGTAACCTAGTTGGTTTATACCAAAGTTTATATATATTTATCTTACCCTTATCAATATTCATTTAATGTATTCTTTCCCGTTCCACCTTCCAATATACAAGCTATAACATTTAATCACAATATACTTTTGCTATTTTGAGGAAAATAAAAAAGAAAAAATAAATCAAAATTTCATAAATATTTAATGTATTGGATGATTTCATAAATTAGGACTTCCAATATAGAAGAAACGTTTAGCGGAAATGACTTCATTCTATATCTGCCTTAAACTGAGCGTAAAACATCATGCATTTCTTGAACTTTCAACCACCACATGAATAGCGGCGGTCAAACCATTTTGACTATTTAAAATTAGTCTTTGGAATAAGACATGTAATGTTACTACACATTAACTAACTATAGTATATTCAGCTTGTTTTGTACAAACAAGTTTTTCTTCAAAAACTACGAGCTTTTTTTTGTTTTATTTACTTATTTGCATTTATAAACAACAATATTATTAAAATCAGCATTAATTTCACAATAGTTACACATACCATTGTTGAAATAATAATAAATATATAATATAAATATATATATATATATATATATATATATAATATATATATTATATATATATATATACATATATATATTATAATATAACTAATATATAATAAATATAAATATATATAGAGATTATATATATATAAATTATAATACTATTATATATATATATATATATATTATATAATAATATATATTTGGTTAGGTCTTGAGAATATCATTTTATAATATAATATATATATATATATATATGTAAAATATATATATATATAATATATATATATAATATAAATATATACTATATATTATATATTATATAGAAGGATATATAAAATATATATAATTACTATAACAATATATATAATAATATGAATAAATATTATTATATACTAATATATAATATATATATATATATATATATTACATATTATATTATATATATTATATATATAATATTATATATATATGTATATATATATATATTGAAATATAAATATATATATATATATTATATTATATTATTATATTAATATATAATATATATATTAAAGAAAATTATAAAATTATACCTATCAACCAACACATAACACTACCCCACCTACACACTCATAAACAAACCTACTACCACCATATATGTCTAAACAACCATAGCATCCCAAAACTATATAGTATATATGTATATTATATATATATAATATCTAATTAATATATATATATATATAATATATCATATAATTATATATTATATATATATATACTATGTATAATTATATATATAAATATATATAATTAGTATATTATATATATATTTTATATATATTATATATAATATAATATTATATAGATATATATATTATACTATAGATCATATATATATATATATATAATATATACTATGATATTATATCATTATTATTATATATATATTTATACTAATATTCTATAATTATATATATAATAATATATATAGATAATATGATATTATATATAATTATAATATATTTATTATAATATATATATATAATATAGTAATATATAATAATATTAGAATATCATATATATATATTAATTATAATATAATAATATATATAATATACTATATATTATGATGTATATTTATTATAATAATATATATATATATATTATATTAATTATATAAATATATTAAATATATATATCAATTTAAATATATATAACTTATACTATATATATATATGTATATTCTTTCACATTTGTCTATTCTAATCTCTCGCTGCTGTCTGAAAAAACTTTAAATAATATCCATTACTATCTGCATAGATATGTTATATATTGTTTTGCTGCATACTAATTTTTTTCCCTATTATATTATATATATAATATATCTATATTATACGAATATTATAATAGATATATAATATAAATATATAAATATATATTATATAATAATATATATATATATATAATAATATATATACTATATGATTGGTCTTTGTTAATTTTCTATTTTGTAAGACAATTATTTTGTAAAGATAATTTAATTATTATTGAGTAATTAAAAAATGAATATAACTACATACAGTCCATTACTTAATTTAATCCTCTGATGACAAATTGTAAAGAAATTTCAGTTGCAACACTATTATATACTAAAAAGTCAGTTGCTTTATACATTATTCAACAACCAAATTTTGTAGAGACGTCATTTATTTTTCATAATTTAAAACTTAATTAAAAACAAATTTAATAAAGAAATTTAAAATATTTCACCTAATTTTTTGAAAGGTAAATTACCAAAGACATTACTGAAATATGGTCAGGAAAGGACATATTACAGTGAAATGCTCTGGAACTAATATACCTGTTAAAGTATATAGAAAATAAAATATAAAAACAACATTGACTTTAATAACATATTAAAAATTTCCTTTACTCTAATATATCAAAAATTAAAAAAAAAAAAAAAAAAAAAAAAAGTTTTCTAACCTAATATCAGATTAATTAATTATATATGGACAAGTATTAATTATCCCTAGTTCAATAAATCCAGAAATTAAAAATCTTAAAAAAAATGTTAATTGCTACAGTAAAATAAAAAGTGGCTTTTTTTTCAGCCATGTAAAATAGAAAAAGCATTTTGTTCAGCCATGTAAAATAAATATTGCTTTTTTGCTTTTTGGTAAAGAAAGGACTATGGCACTTCGCTGCTTTCCGTATTCATTTATGTTAATAATAGTTTAGAATATTAATTATTATTTGTTAAATTAGTATGGAAAAATTTATTAATTATTTATTAATTCATTATTATTTCAATAATTTATTATTAATTAATAATTATGTATTATTATTACTATTATTAATATATCTATTTTTCTTAATATTAGTTTTTTCTATTGGTCAATAAACTAGTATGTTATATCTATTATTTAAGTATATTATTTAATTATTATATAATTATATATTATTATTATTATTATATTATGAATTATTATTATTATTATTTATTCATTTATTATTTTATTATCTGATTATTATTATGATATTAATTAATTTTAATTTCCTCTTAATTTATTATATGAAATGTGTAGGTTAGGTTATAATAGATTATATTATATATATATATCAATAATAATATAATATATATACAGCTAATTATAATATAATTATATATATATCATATATATAATTAAATCATATAATAATTTATATATATATATATATATTAATAATGTATAATATATATTATATATAATAATCATATATATATATATATATATATATATATATATAATAATTATCTACTATATAACATCATATATATTATATATATAAAATTATATATAAATAATTACAGTATATATTAGATGCTAATGGAGACGTCATATTATATCACATGCGGAACTGGCCACGATTTTACTAACCCTTATTTGATTAAATTTAGGCTTTAGGTGGATATGTGTTGGTATAATATATATCATATATAATAATATATATTAAATATTAATATAATAATATATATCATATACTAATAGTATGATATATGATAATATATATATATAATAGTATTATATCATATATTATAGTATATATAATATAATATTATATATATATAATTATATATATATAAATAATATAAGAATAATATATAAATATATAACTATATATATAATATATAATAATTATATATATATATATTATATTATATATTATATATGTTTGTTTGTGTGGGTGTGTGTTGTGTGTGTGTATGAGTAGTCGATGTTTGTGTAGGTTAGTGGTATGTGTCTGTATGCTGTATGTCGTATTTGATCTGACTATCGTCGAAATAAGAAATATTGCAAAATGAAAACAAGATAATATGAAAATTAGAGAAAACCAAAAAACGAGGTACCCACTAAAAACAGAAATAAAAAAAAACAATTGAATATTATTGCAAATTCCCCCCCCCCCCAAAATTTTTTAATTATCTTTTTATTTTTTCTTTTTTAGGAATCGCCAGATTAATTGTAATTCTATTTGTAAAATTGTATTTAGAAGAGAAGAAAAAAAAACGTATCAAATACATGCAGAAATAATTTTTGTTTTTAATATTCTATTAGAACTTGCAAGCACTTTTTCCTCCTCAGAACTAACAATTAAAATAAATTTAACATATGTATAAGCACCTAATTTAGGCAACAAACTATTTAACTCATTATCTGTCTCCAAAAAAAAAAAAAAAAAAAAAAAAAAAAAAAAAAAAAAAAAAAAACATTATTCCAATTAAAACAATTGGGAATTTAAAATCTAAATGAAATTGAGAAGGAAAAAAAAAAAATTCTAATTAGTTTTTTTAATAATCTAAATAATTAAAATAGTGAAATTATTGAGATTTAATAAATTGTAGAAACCTGCAATCAGCCTTATCTATCTAATCTATTCAATAATAATCTATAATAATAATATATTCATTCTTTATCTCCTTCGAATATAGAAAATTTATTTACAAAACCTTTTCCAAAAAACTAAATTGCGTAAAAATAAAAAATAAAAACTGAAAATGGTGTTTTTTTTTTCCGTTTTTTTATAAGCTTTTTTTCTAGATTTGATAGCTAATGGCGAGAAAATCAAGAGTATGAACTCTATTGTTCGTGCATGGATTATTTACAAGACTCAGCAGTTCAGAGAGCTTGCATAAAATAGCCACCTGGCAAAACCAATAAAAAATAAAAACGAGATACACATAAACTAAGCACACACACGCAAACAACACACAACACACATATATATATTAATATATATAATATAATATATATATAATATATATATATATATATATTATATATTATAATATATAATATATATAATATATTAATATACTATAATAATATATACTATATATATATAATATATACCAATAAAAAATAAAACGGATACACATAAACTAGCACACACACGCAAACAACACAACACACACACACACACACACACACACACACACACACACACACACAACACCACACACACACACACACACCACACACACATTACATATCCTATATATATATATATATAATTATATAATATAATATAATATATAACTCTGCTGGCAGGGACGCGACATAACCGCGAATTTACTAGATAGATCAAAGATATATCATCATATCCAACCTAAGATATAACGTAATCAGATAAGAACAACGTAGTACACCAATAACCTACCTGAGACTCCGATGTGAACCCAGCTCTCAGAGCTAGACTATTATATTAGTTACTAATAGTATAACATAGGTGAGTAGCGGTGGAGAGCTAAGCCTATATTTAGAGAATATCGAAAATAGAACTAACTCGGTAAACCTATATATTATAGAGAGCTATACTATAATAAGACTAGAATTACACATAATACTCTAAAGTAGGTGAGAGGCCAAACGATAGGTGTCAATACTACCTATATAAAATAGCATGGTACATACAGCATTATAAGTATATAGATACTATATAATAATATATTATAATATAATATATATAATAACTATAAATATAAATATACTAATATACTAAATATACTAATATAAATATATAATAGATACTATAACAAATAACAAAGACAATTAGATGAGAGAGATAGAAAGTTAAAAGAAAGAGAGAAAAGTCACTACAACACTATTCATCTAAAGAATAGGCTAAACATTGACAAAAAAACAGACAGGCAGGGACAGCAGTGACATACAAGTATTGAAAGACCAGAAAGGACTAACAGAGAGGCAGACAAAAAAAGAAAATGGGAAAGAAATAAAAAATTAACACAAAATTAATTGAAAAAGTCTCCCAATGTCATTTACAACAAGACGTCAGATGAATTAACAGAAACTATTCTAACCAAACCAAAAAAGACTTTGACGGATCCGTAAAGTTCCAAAAAGAGATAAAAAGTCACGTAGAAACATAAAATATAAACTGCGAATTAATGTCTTTTAAGGAAAGTGACAACCACCACTCTCAACACAATAATTGGGTCCAAACTCTAATCAAAGAAAAGAAAGAACTTCAGTTTCCAAGATAAACTAACAATAGAAATGAAAAGTAGAATTTAATAATGGTGGGGAATTAGTATAGGGAAAGTAATAATTTTGCGGGAGGGAAACGTAATCTTTATGGAAAGTTAATCATTTTGGCGGGAAAAGGTAATTTTTTTTATTATCTTTAATATTGTTTCTGGGGAGAGAAGGCAAGATAATATTATCTATCATATCTATCTATCTATCTATCTAATATCTCTTTTCATTAATTAATATTAAACTCTAGATAACATAACCTATATATTAAAAAATTTACATATCTGTCTGTCTGTCTATCTATCTAAATATTGATCTATCTATTATTGTACACCAAAAAATCTGTGCTATTGCTAGAAGTTGTCAATCTTAAAAAAAAATTTCAATATCTTCCGATTTTTTTATTCCACTGCCTTCAATGATTGTGTTTAATTTTCAGTTGAGTTAGACAACAGAAGCTTGATTCTAAGACCTCTGACACTTTATTTTTTTATCAAGATCGAAGACATATCTTTACTACATTTCTATAAGAGTTACATTATAGTGTTTATGAAGAGGTCTCCTCTGCTTTTTAAATTCCATAAATAATGGACATTGTCATGGTTTCTAATTGCAATATGCAATTTTTTTATCTGTCTATTTATTTTATTTATTTATCTAGTTTTATTTATTTATTTATTTATTTATTTGCAGGATATATAAGGTCATAGTCAATTGCATTTTTCTCATTCAAACTTGACCACTTCTGCAGATGTATACTATCTTGTATTTAAAGACAGTATAGGAAGACTCCAGTTTACGTAAGTAATAAACATGGAAAGCGTATTCATCGGCTCGAGATCGCAGGGTAGGGTCGGTCTTGCGAGGATTTTTTCACAAAGTTTACTCGCGAGCGCCATCCCCGTTTTGGGGGGGTGATTTTAGGTAAAAAGCTATAAGAACAGTCTGCACATGCAGATATGACAAGGACGGCCGATCTCGTGCGTCAATTCAAAGGGACGGAGATTGTGAGGTTAATCGACAGAGCATGCTCCGATGACGTAACGCCCCAATTCAAGAGTAACCACTGAACCAGCGGACTGGCCAGGGTTAAGATTTAAAGACGCCCAACCACACCCACACACACCCCCAAGCGACCAACAAAACACCACCCATCTCAACCACACCACAACCCACACTCAACCAAAACTACTGAGGAGAAAACACAACACTAAGGACTCACCAAGCAGACCAACCGACCTAAGCTGAAACCGCACAGCACACCCAAAGTAACTATACCACCAACATACACCAACACCGACACACACACTAACACCCCAAACACAACCCGCCCAAAACCAAACGCAACACACAACACACCACACAACCATCCCTACTAACCAAACACGCCGACCTCACAAACCCAACAACCAGGCCCTCCCAAAATCCTCCCCACCCACACAACAACACAACACCCCCCGCAACTCACCCGATTGATTGTATACCCATTTCACCTACGTGCTGTGGCCCATCATTTACTTACAAACCTTCGGCCTTATCACTGATATTAATAAAGGTGGGTTACATCCTACACGCAATTGCATTAATAACTATCACACACCAGACCAACGCCGAACCGACCAATCACTACAACCAACTCACACCACCTCGCCTCCAAAGACCCTCCAAGCGAAACTTGCCCCAACCATGCCCCAGAGACGGAACTTGGATTTACTTCTCGCACTGAATTCCTCCCTACAGATTAGCGTGAGTGACAGCAACTCATCGCAATTATCCCACACACCTCGACCTCAACCAGCACTGACGTTTTATCCTTTTAGAGTTAACCATATCCCACAGGCTACCTCCGACGACAACCCATCATCATACCGCACACTCCAATCACATGCCTTTCCTAAATAAATTTTATAAAAACGAAATTGAACAAACCCCTGATTCGGCACAGACTCCTACAGGGCACGCAACAAAAGAACCCACACACAACTCCCCAAGAGCTCGCACCAACACACCCTATACCACAACAAGCGAGCCAAATCGACAAACCTCTCAACACCCTACTTACCTTGTCACTTTTTAAACCAGATTTGAGATTAAACCTACAATGAAACTTCGCTTGGCACTTCAGCAGCTAGTTATCCTTAACCCAAATCTCCCTAAAATCCTAGAACATCTACTGAACCTTTCTGACTGATGCCTAAGACACGCACCACAACACAGGTCCCTCCATCCTTCACAACTCATCGTTGGTTTTACAACGTTCCCAAAGGATGAGGGATTACACATGTAGATAAAGCGGCCAAAGTCCATAATAACACTTATGATTCTACGGCCGTTATGGTAATATTATTCTCTCCTCAGGAAGACTTTATTCTTCGCTTCTGTAGCTGCTTAGAATCGGCTTATCCGTCAGTGCCGAAATTGTTGCACTTAAATAAAAGTAATCCTCTACTGCCTACAACTGATGTCCTGAGCCTTCTTCAAACTGCTAGAGGCTTTTCTCTATGTAAGAAAGGTGAAGTTATTTCCGCAAAGGCATTTGGAATATGAGAGAAGTCGGCTTTAAAACACAGGCGTACTCAATCAGAAGGTAGAACAAAGTATTTAACCTTCACTCACGGATTATCAGCATTCAGGCATTCAACTTGTTAACGGAAATCTACTTCCTCAAAAAGTATAGTGGAATTGTATAGAACACGAGGCTATCAGTCATTATAAATCACCATTAAATTCGCCCCTTCTTCAACCTTAGGGGTGGTCGTTTACATGTCAAAATGGGCAGCCCATTACGGACGTTTGATTACTGAATGTCATATTAATGGGTGCAATATCTTTATGTTCGCAGACCTTCCACGACCTACACCAATAGCCAACATGTTTCATGCGGTGATATAGTCGTCTTGAAAAATGAAGCCTTGGAAAGATACTTGCGAAATAGTAATTTCATACGCGTTTTAGATCTCAGAGCGAGTCTTTCAGCTGAGTAACGCATAGTCATTAAAACTTCTGAGAAACAGGGACATTGGACTCAAATCTTTCTCATTTAGCGGAAAGCCTACAAAACATCCGATTACCGTTGATTTCGTTTATCTTGACACCCTCTCAGCCTTTATTGAAATTGACCATGAGCCCCCGTAATGTGGCCTTTTGAAATTCTAAGATGAATGAAGAAATAAAAGCTATGTTTTAAAAAAGACTCGATTTTAGCGGAGAGGGGGTATTGTCGTATTAATGAAGTAGATTCTGAGGCTGAAGAAGATAGTGGATTCCGTGTCAAACACATTCGCATCACCGAGATAGAAATCCGTGGAAACTGATTTCCTCTAAAGAGGAAGGAGATGGTTTACCTGATTGACTATCACTTTAACATTGAATTTATTTTGGATAATAACTTTAATATTCTTTTTAAAATGTAACCCAATGTAATTATGTAAAAACTTTCTGGCTAGGGTCCATGTTCCAGACAACTCCATACTATGCCTTTATGCCGGATTTCGTACTTGTATTATTTCTACCAAGTCCCAGTTTTTTAAACGATATTGTGTACAATGAATTTGTAAATATTTTCACGGATGCCGTAAAAATTGACGATATGTCCACAATGATTATTTATTAAGAATAAATTCAATGATGATTTAAAAAAAAGATTTTACCTAACCTTTTCTTTACTATATAATATCTATCTTATATATTATCTATATTATATTAACATTATTACTATATTTATAAATTTTAATATTATATATAATATATTATATATAATAAATTATTCTATATTATTATTAGATATATATACTCCAATATTATTTACTTATATCCCGAGAACTAGCTGTGGATTAAATGGTATGAAGACTACAAGTGAAAATCACTTATGCGTTACTAGTTTAAAGGTGTTGGGTTAGTTGTCTTCGTTGGGATTAACCAAGTATAAGGCATGCTGTGGAAGCAACGCTGCAAGAAGTTGACAGCATCCTGTACAACCCTTAATACGGACATTTTAAGGATACTTGATGTTCTGAGGTGTTAAATTGATAACCCACATATATTCATAAGTGGTGGTTCCATTTTAAAATCTTGGGAGTACATGTGTAGGTACAATACGGATTTTTCCACATGAATGATTAACTACGTTGATTAGAATGCCGTGCATATATGCTTGCCTAACAAAAGAGCACTGTATCATGTATAGAATGCAGAGCCTAAAGCTGCAATGAGAAAGGGGGTGCGCTTGCGCTGTGTGAACTTGTTGTACCTTTGTATAATCTTGAGCGATACTAGGTGTGTTAAATGGATGATTTAGGAGAAAATGTCGAAGCTATTGGCTGCTTCCTTACTTAATAAGTTCTAGCGATGACACTCTCACTCCATTACACCATCATCACCTGCTTCGGACACAATTTGTCCAACGATCGTTTTTGGCTACATACGACCTCATCATCCTTGCAGTCTTGGTGTATAATCCACATCCCAAGCTGTCTTATTATGGAAAGCCATTTCCCAGACCACGCAGTTTAGATTTTTAACTAATTTACACTGCCTGGGTAGATGTCTAGGTAGGTTAGAATAGGTGATTAATATTATTTATATAATTTATATTTTATATTAGCTTATATTATAATAATAATATCTTTAATATTTTATAATATAATATATTATATATAAATTTATATATAAATATATTATTATAATTATATACGTTATAATATATATATATATATATTATATATATATATTAATAATATTATATATATATTATATATATATCGCTATATATGTATACATTAATATACGGATTACCGTCAAAAATATAACATTTAAGCTTCTACAGTGTTTTATCTTAACACTTACCAATTAACATTATATAGATATTGTTATCAATTATTATATATAAATATATATTTATAGAGATATAAATATATATGCTTAGCATCATATATATATAAATATATATATAAATCACATAAATAGCTATACGATATCATGTAACAATATCGGTTGAAGTAATAAAGAAAATAATAAATAAATTTTCCTTTGTTCTAAATCTAGTTTTCAATTTAATCATAAGCTATCCTTCCTAAATTTGGAGAAGTGCCGGTAGCAAATTACTGGTGTGAAATATGTGATGAATATATGTTTATGAACTCTTAGTAATGAATTATATGTTATATATATATATGGTAATACTATTTCAATGTTACAAATACACCTCTATTATTGTGTTCTTAAGGATATATATTTTCATTCTAAGATAATTCTATTTTCATTTTATTTTCTATTTGAAGATTCCAATATTCTATTTTTATTTTATTTTCTAAATGAAAATTCTAAGATTCTATTTTCATTCTATCCAGCTTTCTATGTGAATATTTAATAATTAATAATAATAAATAATGAATAATAATAATAATAATAATAATTATATAATAAAATTAATAAATATATAAATAAATGGAAAGTAATATGCAAATTGTAAGAATTAATCTGAAAATGATGTAAATAATAACAATATGTAAATAAAAATTAAATTTCTCATTATAATCAATAATACAAAATATAATAATATAATAAAATAATATAATAATAATGAAACTCAATTAATTTATATATAATAATTAATTATAATAATTATAAATATTAAATAATAATACATTTAAATAATTAATATATATAATAATTAATTAATTATTAATAATATAATTTATATATATTAATATACATAATAATAATATCTATAATAATTAAAATTAATAATATATATAATAATTAATATAATAAAATAAAAATAATAGTATTTATAATTTAAATAAAATAGTAATTAAATTAGATATGTAATTTTTTAATGAGTATTTAATAATTTAATAATAAACTTACATAATAGTAAATTATAATATTAAATTATAATAATTAATATAATATAATAATTAATAATTAATAATCTAAATAATAATATATAATAATAATCACCATTATAATAAATGTTAAATTAACTCTACTGCATAATTATATGACCTAATAATATGTGACGGATATTATTATATCAAAGGCCTTGGTATGAGCCGAAAGATCGTATCTTATGTTGACTTCCTCGCTCAAATCTTCCTTCACCCACGATCACTGTCGAATATAATATTTCATGTCGTGTTGTCTTTGCGTATGTATTTGCTTAAGCAATTTACCCTGCTGCTCACTGTTGTGGTCTTCCACTAGCTAGAGCAACTGGAACATAACTTGTACCTGATTTCTAGTTGTAGTTGCCACCTAGAACCTATATGGCTCCGTGAATTACGACTTTAACCAGTGATTAGACTTGCTATATAAAACACTTTGTTTGACGCTATATGGAACAAGATCAAGTATGACTTTAATAAATTTTATGCTATTCAAATATATTATAATATTATTTATTATATATATATAATATATATATATTATATATATTATATATATATAATATATATATATAAATATATATATAATATATATATAGCATATTAAAAACAATAACTACATGCTATATATATTTTTTTTTTATATGACGGAAAATGTCTAGGCATGCCTGCAGGGAAAAACTTTCTTCGATAACATTCCCAGTGCTTCTCTCTCTCTCTCCTCTCTCTCTCTCTCTCTTCCTCTCTCTCTCTCTCTCTCTCCTCTCTCTCTCTCCTCTCTCTCTCTCTCTCTCTTCTCTCTCTCTCTCTCTCTCTCTCTCTCTCTCTCTCTCTCGCTCAGGTATCAGTCATAGAAAGTCTTTTAGAAAATAACGGGATCTCGCTCGAATTTCGTAATTATTTTTTAAATAAACTTTGAAGTAATGTTCTTAAATATATCACATCTGTTATAACTATATAAATGTTAAATCTAGTTAAAAAACGTGAATGGACAGTGGTGGTGGGCTTCACAGTATTACCATTTAAAAGTCCCTTTTATAGAAACGGAGAAACCAATGTTTCTGTGAAGATAGCTCTTCATTCGCTTATAAAATTTAGATGTATCACGTATTTTATTTAAATGATTGCACATTTTACTTTTGCATGTCTCTGACTGATATGCACCGTAGATCAGGTGTGTAGATACGTTTAACTGGAAAAAAATAAAAAAAATAAAATTAAAATAAATAAATAAAACTAGAAAACAGGGATGGCACGAAAAAAATCAAATTGAAAAAATCAATTGATTTTTTTACTTTGATTTTTTGATTTTTTTATTTTTTATATTTTTTTTATTATTTTTTATTTTTTTGTAATATTTAATTATTCTAACTTCAATAGAAATAAAATTAAAAATAAAACTATATATTTATGAACGTTTAAAGTATTTTTTTTTTTAATTTTCCAATTATTGGCACTTCTAAACTCTATTACAAATAACCTTCTTTAGTGTTTCTGTTTCATTGTTTCCATTGTAAGATTTTTTGACACCGAAAGCGCTAGGTCTAAGGGGTTTATAAGGTGACTTA
>JABUQX010064198.1:27500-33994 GCA_015478945.1 Trachelipus rathkii | reverse complement strand
AAAAAGTAAGACATTTTGATTTTGTTTACTGTTTGAATTTCTGGTAACAAATAGAGTTTTAATTAAAGTATAACTACTTTGTAAATAATAATCTTTTCAATCAATTTATATTTTTATATACTTTGGCTGACCCTAATTACAAAATAATTAATAATATATATATAATTAATATATATATATAATATATATAATATATTATATAGATATATAATATAATATATATTATTATATATAATATAATAATATATATATATATATATATATATATATATATATATATATATATATATATATATATATATATATATATATATATATATATATTATAGTTTAGTTTTCAAAGTGAAAGGTTGTGTTCGTGTTTGCTCTGCTGTGTGTTAGCGTTTTGTTTTTAATTTGTGCTATTAGAGTGTTGTTTTAGTTTTGTTTTAAGTGCTTCAGTATTTTAATATCATATTAGTCTAGGGTTTTTTTTAATATAATACTTAGGAAAAAAATTTTTTTGAGGTTTGGTGGTGGAAAATATATAATAACCTAATCTTTAGCATGACGGAATCTAAGAAAGTTTTTAGGGCATCTTACCTTTTAATTTTTAAATTTACGTATTTAATTATACATAACACATAATTTATTGTTCGCATTACATCTTTTAGCTATTTTTTTTAACAAAAGTTTAATGTAGATTACTGTTATCCGGTTTTTTTCAAGTTTTCTTTACGTTCGTAAATTTGTGAAGCTGTGCGAGTGTGTGTGTGTATGTGTGTGTGTGTGTGTGTGTGTGGGGGGGGGGCTTAACTTTTAAGGTTTTATATACTTTACATATTTACCGCCGTGCTTTCTGATTTAGTTAGTTTATGTTTCCATTTTTTTAAAACCAAAATTATAACAATTTTTAATTTTAAGGTTTTAAAGCGTCTATAGTATTTATTTGCTTGTTGTTTTTACTTTGTTTATCGTTTTTTTTACGTGATCTGTGTGTGTGTATTCATTGTGTTGGCAAGGGTTTTTTAAGTAAAAACCCAATCCAGCGGGCTTTTGGGTGGGCTGTGCATTGTCGATTGTGTGTGTGTTTGTTTGTGTGGGTGTCTGTTTGAATGACTGGACAGAGAAGATGTAGGGGTGGGCGCAGGCTGGGGTTTTCTATTGACTTTGCCAACGTCCGTGGCCTGAATGCTAACCATGAATCTGTGGAATATCACCTCGCTAACTCTCTACCTAACATTTTATTACTGTCTGAGACCCAGCTAGCCAGGGATTCTTTTTCAAATAAACTTAATATCTCGAACTATAACTTTTTCTATAATTTCAGACTAAATGGTGGAGTTTGTACCTATGTAAACATTAACACTCCTGTAACAAGTCTTGAGAATCTTGAATCTCGTAATTTTTGATGTTCTATGGCTTAAAATCTTTCTCTCTACTACTACCATTATCTTGTGTTTCTGCTACTGCTCCCCTAATGGAACAGATTTTCACCTCCTTTTTGAATATCTTATTACTTCTCATGAGACTGTTACTTCTTCCCATCCAAATGCTGAGATCCTCTATTTAGGGGATTTCAACGTACATCACACTGAGTGGTATTCAGTATTCTAAACAATATGGAACATTTAATTAAAGAACCTACACATATACCAGATCGTCCTAACCAATTCTTGAACACGCTTGATTTATGTTTCACCACTACTCCTTTTCGATATAAATACACCATTTTCCCTCCTATCGGTAACTCTGACCACAATCTTGTAGCTCTAAAGTATAATATTTTTTCTCCAGCAGCTCCACCATGCCCCAAACGTTCTTTCTGGCACTTTAATCGGGCTAATTTGGGGGCGTTGCGTCGTTTCTTTGCCAACTATGCTTAGAGTGAATCTTGCTTTGACTCGGAGGATGCTTAGCTCACTGCTGAAAAGGTAGGGGCCGTAATCATCGAGGGTATGAGCGGGTTCATTCCATCTTCAACTAAATCTCTTTCTCCACAAAATCCATGGTTCGATGGAGAATGTTCTCGCTCCATTCAGGAGAGATACATTGCCTATTGGGCATGGAAAAACTCTCCTTCTCTTATCACTCTTACTAATTTCCATTCTGCTCGGAATCGTTACAGGGCTATTATTCGACAGGCTAAGCTCGCTTTCACTAAAATAAAGTGCGACAACCTACTTGGCTCTCCTGCTGATAAAACTTTTTGACCTCTTGCCAAAAACATCTATATTTATATTTATTAAACTTTTGTAAATCTGCCTTTAATCCACTTATTCGCTCTGACGGTCTGTAGCTAACTCTCCTACTGTAAAGGCTAATCTCTTCGGCCTCCGTTTTTCATCTAATTCTATCATGGACGATTCCGGCATATCTCTTCCTGCTTCTTCTCCTCTCAGGTTTCCTATGCTTCTTCCCGTGATTACGCATGATCGGGTGCATGGGATTCTGAGATTTATGAACGTCAGGAAGGCTAGTAGCCCGGATGGCATTCCTCCCCGTGTTTTGAGGGAGTGTGCTTCTGAGCTGGCCCCTGTCCTCGTTCAACTCTACTCTCTATGCCTTAATACTAGTACATTTCCTCAGTGCTGGAAGCCCGCATATGTCCAGCCAATCCTGAAAAAGGACAGCCGTTCTGATCCTTCTAACTACCGTTCTATAGCTCTCACTTGTATTCTATATTGTATTGTATTGTATTGTATTATATTGTATTCTTGGACTATCTAAAACTCTTCTTAACACTCATTTCCTGGATCATCTGGAGTCTCATTCCCTTCTTTCAGATCATCAGTATGGCTTTTGACCCTCGAGGTCAAACTGGTGACATACTAGGCCATCTAACTTGATTTATGTTCTTCTCCCTGGAAGCTGTTAGAGGACTATTGGGAGTCTTATGTGGGGGGCGCTCACATATCAAAGGATTTGATCGAGTGTTGCATCGGCGCGCTACTCTCTTAAGCGCCCTTCCTTTGGGTTTCCTCCTTCTCTTTGCTTACTCTTGTCAAGTTTTCTCTCTGGTCGCTCCATATCAGCACTCGTTGATGGAGCGACTTCTTCCTCCTTTCCTGTTAATTGTGGTGTTCCTCAAGGTTCTGTTTTATCTCCAACTTTATTCTTACTTTTCATCAACGATCTCCTCAGCTTTACTCTAACTCTGTTCACTCTTATGCCGATGACTCAATCTCTCCATTCTTACCAATCATTTCACAATCATGCTTCCATCTTTTGCATCTAGAGTTGCCTCTCGTCTTCAGCTTTCCGATTCAATTCTTGCCGACCTGGATGGGATTTTCCAGTGGGGCCGCGGCAAACTTGTGAAATTCAACTCTTTGAAAACTCAACTTCTTTACATCTCCCTTTCAAAAACACCTCCTAACTTTCCTATTTTCTTCGACGGTTCTAACGTCTCACCTGTTGACAACATAAACATTCTTGGTCTGAACATAAACAAAAAATTGTCTTGGAAACCTCATATCACAAAGGTTGCTAAGGTGGCCTCAAAGAAGCTGGGAGTTCTGTTCAGGTTGCGAGAATTTTTTTCTTCTGCACAGCTACTCCAGTTATATAAGGGCCTTATTCTCCCTTGTTTGGAGTACTCTTCTCACATTTGGAAGGGGCTCCGGCTTCACCCTTCTATTGGATAGAGCTGAGTCTAAAGCTAAGAGACTAATAAACTGTCCCCTACTTTCAAGTTCTCTTGACCCTCTATCTCTGCAACATGTCGTTGGCGCACTATCTCTATACTATAGGTACTACAACGGTAGATGCTCAGGGGAGTTGGCCACTCGCATTCCACCTCCATTGCGTCGCCCTCGTAATACAAGGGGTGCCATGCTCTTGCATGAATTTTGCGTGAGCATTGAAAACCCCAGACTCGTTCGTTGTGGTGCCTCCTTCTTTCCAGCCACTTCTGTTCTGTGGAACTCCTTGCCATCTTCTGTTTTCCAACTGTATTTAATCTTCCTCTCTTTAAAACCCACGTCTGCGCTCACCTAAGAGATTTGCGTTAGGCTTGGGTGGGTTTTCATGTATTTTATTTCCTGCCCCTCCTTGAAAAGGGCCCAGCCCGTGAGTGGTAATTTGTGAATATATATATATATATATATATATATATATATATATATATATAAAAAATATATATCTACTGTTTTCATATATAAATGGTTTCAGATATAATTTATATATATATATATAATATATATATATATACTATATTATATATATATATAATAATATATATATATATATATATATATATATATATTACATATATATATATTATATATAATAATATAATATATATATATATATATATATATATGTAATATATATATATATAATATATAATATATATAATATATATATATATATATATATATATATATATATATATATGCAGGTTCTGAGAAGAGAAAGCGAATCAGCCCTAGCCCTCCTGGGCCTAGTGATAGCGGAAAAGAGAAGGTAGTTTCTGATCCACAATCAGAGTTGGGCCCTTCAACTTCAAAGCAGAAGGTGTATGAGGAAGACAACGACTTAGGGAAATGGGTAGGGAAATCCGGTGTTATGCCGTCTGACACAAAAAGAGAAATGCTGAAAAATCATTGGAAGCCTCCTCCAAGTTATGATTTTGCAACTGACGCTACACATCTCAAAAGGAAATTCGTGCATAGTTGGCTTGAAAGATATTCTCCCTGGCTGGTATATTCAAGATATTTGAAGGGAGCACTCTGTCTGCATTGCGTTCTTTTTCCCGCAAGGACTATACAGGGAGTTCAGAGTTCCTTTGTTGTGAAACCCTTCACGAAATTCGAGAATATCCATGAATATTGCAAGAGCCATGTTGAAAGTAGGTGGCACTTAGAAGCTGCACGAGCAGCGAAATCCTTCGTGGAAGATGTAGCAGTGGACATGCAAATGGTAACTGGACATCAGGCGCTCTTGGCAGAAAACAAAAAGTTAATTTCATCTGTAATAACAACAATTATTTTGTGCAGAACAACATGAAGGGATTTTCGATCTAATTCGTTTGCAAATAGATTCTGGAAATAATGAGTTGAAACACCTTACAGGTGGGGCCAAAAATGCTACTTATAAATCACCAAGAATACAAAATGAACTTATTGATCTGTGTGGGAGTGTTGTGACCGACGTGATCATTGCAGATGTCAAGAAAGCATATACATATTCTGTTTTAGCTGACGAAACATCTGATATATCTGGGAATGAACAATTATCTATTGGAATCAGATTTTTTGATGAGACGGAAATGTGCGTTCGTGAAGGATTCATTGGATTTGCATTATTAGAAGCCATGGATGCAAAAACCATAGCAAGTGCTATTGATTGTTTTCTTGACAAGAATGGCCTAGATCCAAACAAATGCGTTGGACAAGGTTACGATGGCTGCTCAGCTATGGCAGGGAAAGAAGGAGGAGTACAGAGAATAATGAGAGAAAAATACAAAAAAGCTTTATATTTTCATTGTGCGAGTCATCGACTGAATCTTGTAGTAAACGATCTGAACTCTGTATCTGAAATCCGCAATACTGTATCCACTATTAAAGACATTATCAATTTCTTTCGTGAATCCGTTTTGAGAAGAAAATACATACGCAGTATTCCAGCGTTTTGCGAGACGCGATGGTCAGAAAAATACCGCAGTATTTCAATATTCATGACACATTTTGTGGATATAGTGCAGGGTCTGGAAAACTTGGCAAAAGTAGGTAATGTTGCTACAAGAAAAAATGCATTTCAGCTGTATTGTGCTGCCACAAAACCTGTTTTTCTTATTTCAACCTGCATTATAGCCAAATATTCGGCTTTGTTGGAACCAGTCGTTAATAATCTACAGTCGAAGAGTTTATACCTTCTTCAATGCTCGAACCATGTGAAGAAAATTCTTTCACTTGTGAAAGATCATCGCTCAAACAGCAACGATATGATAAAAGAAATTTATACAAGGATAAAGCAGATAGCTGAAAATCTTATGATTGATCTTCAGCCACCAAGAGTGGTGGATCGCCAGAAACATCGTTCGAATCCTCCTGCTACCACCGATGAAGAATATTGGATGAGGACTATTCTAATACCATACCTGGATTCTTTCACAGTTTCCTTGGAGAGCAGATTCTCGGAAGAGAATTCACCAGCTTTTTCTCTTTTATTACTTCATCCGTCGCTGATGCTTGCCCTTGCGTATAAGGAATTTGAAGAGAAAATCAAAGTATTTGAAGACTTTTATGAACTGAGAGGACTTCAATGTGAGGCTGAACTCTGGTATGTGAATTGGAGGGAGAAGAAGCTCGACCGTGAGGAACTAAAAAATTTATAAATAGTTGAAGTGATCAAGGAAGCAACGGCATTTTTCCCAATAATTAAAAATGCCTTACTTATATCAATAGCTCAACCATGTTCGACAAGCACAATTGAAAGAACATTCAGCACTTTGAGAAGAGTTAAAACATGGACAAGGTCGACGATGACCGAATCCAGGTTGAATGGACTTT
>JABUQX010064198.1:5000-22500 GCA_015478945.1 Trachelipus rathkii | reverse complement strand
TAAACTAGGAAAACACTATATACTTAAATTACTTTAATATTACTATATTATTAAAATTGGAGAAAGCGAAAATTTTAACAATAGAATATAAAAGTTAGGATAATCAAGCAAAACTCATGCAGATCGCTGAGTATCACTGTTAAGATGAATTATGTGTCATTTTTATTAAGTTACACATTTACTCTTTCTCTTACAGTACTTTAGTTAAATCTTTTTCACACATAAGCATATAGAGCCAGAGAGTAGAACTGAAGGAGCTGGCCGGAAAAAAAATTTTATTTTAGTATTATGATAGTCAATATTATATATATATATAGTATATATAATACGTATATATATATATATATATCATACTTATTATACTACTATAATATATATATACCTATATATTATATATGATATATCATATATATATATAGTATACTATAGTATATTATATATATATCATATATATATACTAAGTTAGATATATATATATGATATATATATATAATATATATATATTATATATTATTTATAATAATTATATATATATATATACCTCAATAATATTATATATATATATATATATATATATATATATAATATATATGATATATAGTATATTTTATATATATTATAATATATATAGTATAATATATATATATATATTATATATATATATATATATATATAATATATTTTTGTTATAAATATAAATATAAAGTGATTCATAAATAGAGTCGATATATATATATATATATATTTTTTTAATTGTTAAAAATTTATAATTTTTATATTTATTAAATTTTTTATATATATATAGATAGTTTACATAATATATATAATATATATCATAGAATTATATATATATATATGTATAAAGTATATTAGAATATATATCCATACGTATATATATATATAGGTATTAATACCCAATATATATATATATCATAAGTATATATATATATAATACTATTAAGTAAAATCTATCATATATATATATATATATGTATATTATATATATACTATATATTATATATATATAGTATATATATAATATATTATAGTATAGTATATTATATATACTTTTGATATTATATAATTATATATATATATAGATAACATTTTATAGAGTATATATCCTATATTATATATATATTATGAGTATATTTTATAGTATATATATTAATATAATATACTCATTATAACTATATATGTAATGTTCAATCGTATGTGATAGATGTTACGTATTTAAACAGTGAAACGTGAGAGTTATTTAGAAACGGTAGATTTGGAATGAGTATAAATATATAGCGATCTAGGAATATATATATAGTATGAAGGTATATATATAATATATATATATAATAGTAATAAATATATATATGGTATATATAGTATATATATATATAGATACTTTATCATATATTATATATACAATATATATATAGTATAGATATATATATATATCATACTACATAATATCTATAATATATATATTCGTCAAGTAGTATGTTATTATCATCTATAGTATATATTATAAGTATATGTATATATTAATTATTGATATATATTTTATATATATAATATCATATATATATATATATATATATATATATATATATATATATATAATATATCAGTGTTATACTATATATTATATATTATATATCTAATTAAAATTAGTATATAAATATATATTGTTTCTAATATATAGCAATGGCTCGCTGGGGGCGGGGCAGAGTGGCGTGCGGCTCCCAATGGAGTCGGGTTGTGGATGCTAGTTGAGGCCCATGGGCCTGGGTTGTCGAGCGTTGTATAGTCTACCGTGGACGAGGCGCGGCGCGGTGCATGCGGGGGAAGGCGGTGAGTGGTAATAGTATATATAGTAATACTATAGTATATTAGTTGTCTATATATAGTATATATATATATATGATATATATATATATGTATATAAGTATATAGAATATGATATATATATAGTTTAGGTAATATATATATGGTAGCGTATATATATATATATATTATAGTATCTATATAATATGATATATATATATATATAATATATAATATATTATTATTATTGTATCATATTATTATATGAGTGAGTGATATAGTGATATGATATATATATTATATATAGTGTATTATTATTATATATAGGTATATATGATTTATATATTTACAGTATATATCTATATATATCTTAATATTAGATATATATATATACGTAGTATAGTGATATCTATGATATATGTGTCATCTATATATATATTATATATGTACTAAAAAATATATATATTAGATATATATACTCTATATATATACTATATATATATATATATATATATAAGTAGTATATAAGTATATTATAGTATAATATATATATAGATATATGATATATTATATATATATATAGATGTATATATTATATTAGTATTTATAATATATATTTGATGATATATAACTACTATATGGTATATATTAGTATATATATATATATACTATATATATATATATCCTAGTATATTTATAATATATATAGTATATATATACTATATATTATATATAGTAGTATGTATGATATATATATATACTATTATGTATATATATATATATATATTATTATATATAGTACGTATATATAGAAGTATATATATATATACTATATATATAGTTATGATAGTATGTCGTAGAATATAAATACGATATACTCATACTCCTATCACGTAACTATATTAATAATATATATATGGATATATATAGTATTTATATAATTATATAGTATACAAGAGTATATAATTCTTATAGTATATTACGTATATATTCGTCACTATATTAGGATATGTAATAGTGATACTACTGTTACGCAGTATATGATGATATATATATATAATATATTATTATATATATTATATAAGTAGTTACATATTGGTATATTTAAATCAATATCATTGGAGGTTGGTAATTATATGCCGCAATGTATATATGATACCGAAAGCTAAGTAGATATAAAATACACTAATGAATTGTACAGATATCTCAGAATAATATTAAACAAATATATGTATATTATATATTATAACTATATATATATATATATATATATTAGTTACTCATATATATTATTTAATATATAGTGAGGTATAATATAGTATAGATATCCAATTCTGGTATATTATTATGTAGGGTAGGCGATATCTAAAAGTAATCAGTAAAGAAATATTTTGGATACATACTCCAGGTGTAAACACCTCAACTGCAGTACAAAATTTTCAATCAGTAAGTTTTGGCAATCCTGACTCTGTCTACTTTGGTGAACGTTGAATCGTTTCAAAAAACAAATCCTACATATACAAAGTTTTTTTTTTCACAACATTTCATTCGTTGACACAAAACTGATCATATATATATATATATATATATTATTATATATTACTATATATATATATATAATATATATATAAATAGTTATATATATTAGTAATATATATTATATATATTATATATATATATATATATATATATATATATATATATATTATATATATATATATAATAATATATATATATATTTTATATATTAAAAAAAATGTGTACAATTGATATATTATAGGTATACCTTTTTATATATATATATATATATATATATATATATATAATATATATTATAATATATATATATATATATTATATATATATATATATATATTAATATATATATATATATTATATATATAATATATATATTATTATTGAATATATGTATAGTATAGATTATTAGTTATAGTATACAATTAGGATAGATGTACAGTTATGAATTTAGAGGGTATTATATGTTAAGGTAGTATATATGTAGTATTGATGTAATAAGTATTTATAGTATAATAGTATTGTATGAGGTATATTTGTGTACCATAATATATGATTACTACTATATGGTACTGATATATATAATATAGTAGTATATATAGTGAGTATACTATATATATAAGACTATATATATATATAGTTAGTGATATATATATATATATTATAGTATACAAAGTATAGTAATATTATACTGAAATTCTTATTAGATATAATGATTCTTAAAATTTATCAGAGTATATATCCAAGATTAATATGTGCCACTAACACTTACAGGATAAAACATTGTGGCATTTGAGTCTAGGAGCGTCCATTACAAAATTCGTACAGACATATTGTTGGATCATGGTGGCTGGGTAATCATGAGTTGTGTCGCAGTATTGAGTGATATTAATTTCCTCAAAAAGAGTCATTTTCTCATTTTATATATTCTTTATAAAAATAATGTGTTATATTATTAAATTAATTTGTTTCAAAATTTTTAACTTACATCCTTTAACGATCATTATTGCATGTATTATATTGGTGTTATCCAATTCTATTGGCCATGTGGCATCATCATGTATCAATTTCATATTTATTATTTTCTTTAATTGAAAGATCATTTTATCGTGAATGTCTAGTCAAATGTTTAATACTGTTTGTTCGAATCAATTCAAATTTTTGAGCTGTTTGAATTACAGCAACAATTAAATTTTTATCAAATATTTTGAACATAGCACAAGAACAAAGCACTTTTCCTTGATTGGAGTAATGAGAGACGTACTTGCCTTCGATATACTTTTGCTTTGTATGCAGTACTACTGTTTCGAGTGGTTGTATATCTTCAGGGACTGTTGCAAAAAGAGTGTATAATGAAAAGTTTCCTTCGACGATGGGTTTCATTGTACCTATTTTGATATTTGCAGATCTCGGCATGCTACGGTCATACTCATTAGGCTGAGGAGTTACCCTAATTTCTCGAATGTAATATGATTTTTTCAAGTCGAAGAGAATAAATTTCGTAAAATCATTTGCAAGAGCTGTACAAGTTTGAGGTCCATTATAATTTAAAATCCCCTTTGACAAACACGATGCAGTTCCATTTGGCAGATTGCCTGAGTAGATAGGAGAAGAAGAAACTTCCGAGCCAAAAGCGAGATCCTTTAACATTAAGGTATGACAATTCAACGATCTTTCAGGAGCATCTTGATGAAAGGGAGACAAACATTAAATTCACTACGTTGAACACCACTCAAAACAACTCCTTACCGTTTCTAGATACTCTCATAACTTGGTCCACCTCTAATATTATCCAATTCACTATTTAACCGCAAACCTACTTTCAACCCTTTCTTACATACACTGTTCTCCTCACATTAATTTAAACACTAAAATTGGCATTCTTTCTTCCCTTTTTCTTACGTGCTTTCCGCATATGCTCTCCTTCCTATCTTCAACCTGAACTCAACTTTCTAATCTCCACCTTCAAAAAAACTTTCTTATCGTACTCACATCATACATAAGGCCTAAAAAGAGCAAAAAAAACCTACTACAATCCTCCCATTAACCGGTCCTTTAAGTATAAGTCGTTGGTTGATATGGGAGGGAACGGCGGCGGGAACCACATTAAAAAATATTTTTCCAAAAACTTACGTTTCACTTCCTTTGCTATCTTCCTTCTTAAAAAATCCTTAAACCATACATTCATCAACCCGTCCCTCCTACTGAACTCTCCCAATGTGTCTATAAAATTCCCTTTGCCAACTGTGCAATTCCCTTTACATTAGAGAAACTCATGGATCTTAAACGCCGCCTCTATCAACACACAAACATGACCTTCTACATGACAATCAAAATTCTTCCCTGACCACTCCATCACTCTACATAATAAATCATTCTAGTTAACATTAACCAAATTAACACCAGTCTTACACTGACCAGATTTACAAAAAAACGTAAAACTCACTGCAATCCTTTTGTATCATTAATTTCAAAAATTTTAATAAACAAAAAGGCGATTACAACATTGAGAAACAATACAAAATAATATCTGAGCACCACACAATTTTTAAAAAAAAAATTAAATTATCCAAACTTTGAAAATCTAACATAACTAAATAATTTTTCCTTTTTTATTATTTTGTTTTAATGCTTAGTTATCATAACCCTATATCACTTCTGAATGAAGTTCCATCTTTAGGAATGAAAGCTCAGAAAATATATATTTACAATACCTTGCTAAATTTAATAATTATCTCGTTAACTTCAAACTTTGGTATCTTGCGTTCTAATTGATCCCTTCAAATTTCATCAATAAGGCCCTCCTACTGGTAAATATTTACACTAGCGATCACTGCTTTAACTCCTTACTACATATATAATATACTATATATATATATATATATATATATATATATATATATATACTTATATATATACCGTTATATATATATATATATATATATATATATATTATATAGTGCATATATATATATATATAGTATAGTATATATATATATATATAGTAATACCCTATAGTATATATATATATAATATATTATATATTATAATATATATATAATAGATATATATATATATATATATTATAGATATATATATATATATATATACTATTATAGTATATATATATATGTACTATACTATATTATATATATATATATATATAGTATATATAATATATAATATCATATATAATATATTATATATATATATATATATATATATATATAGTATAATATAAACTGCGCTTACATGAACTCTTACATGAACTTACATCTGAGTGTCATCTACTCAATGAATGAATTAGTTTCTTAAAAACTGAATATTCATTTGCCAGGTCCCTCCTACATTTTTCATCTTAGCGTGCTGATTTGTATCAAGTTAAGAGCCAGAAAAAAGCCGCTCAACGCTAACTCTGCTTTTGGAGGTAGATCATAACAGCAATTTGCATATGGTCTTTTACATTGTCTGGATGCTTATCGATGGCCTCTTCTATTTAAGCTTCTTGAAGTTATATCAATTTTTCAACTTCTTTCAGAGCAGCAGAAAATTTTTTATAAAGTTTATGAGAACATTGTTGTACAAGGATGAGGAGGAACCTTGACCTTTTTCTTTGAATCAGTTTCGAAGCTTTCGACAAACTCCTTCAATATCTAAGCAAGCCTTCTCATACTCATTCTTCTGAGCTTTCTGCGAAAATTGAATTGAGAACGGTAGTAATTTGCGGATAGTTGTTGTAGTTTCATCACCTTACAATATGGCTTCAGTTGTATTTCTTTTTCTTCTTGAAACTCTTGCAACCTTTTGATACAAATGGGTCACGTTGCTCTAGTTGCAGATCTTAGCTTTTTTTTCGTTGATCTCATTTAAGCTGTAACCTGTAGATAGACATTAATATAAACCAGGCAGCTAGTGAATACCATTTGTCATTTAATGAGAAATTTCTGCTTCGTACCTTGGAGTTTTTTTTTTATCTTCAGCATCTTTAAATATAGATGGTGTAAATGGGTAAAAAACATCTTCTTTAGAAAGTATAATTCCAAATTGAAACATAAAGATGCAGGTTAAAAAAACTTCGAAGTTTACAATTGCATTTTGTAGATGTGGACAGTCCCATGTGAGCGAAACTGTGTATGAAGCGATTAAGTCACTCGCAGAGTCACAACTTCATAACTTTGTCAGCTCAAAATTTTCTGACTCAACTCTACTATTTTGAAAGTTACCGACTCCGACTCCACCCTCTTCAAAATTACCGACTCCGACTCCGACTCCGACTCCACCCTTTTCAAAATTGCCGACTCCGATTCCGACTCCGACTCCGACTCCGACTCCGACTTCGACTATGACTCCGATTCCGACTCCATTCTCTTCAAAACTACCGACTCCCCGACTCCGCGACTCCGACTCCGACTCCGACTACACAACCCTGGTGAAAAGAGGTTCCAAAGGCGATTCAGAACACCAATTTCCTAGAAACATATTAGAAATAACATAACGTGATCTTTCTAAAAAAAGATCACGCGAAAAAAAAAATATCAAGAATATTAAGAACAGAAGAAAGTTAGAGTTGTGTTTCAAAGGAGATATTATAGTTGTATGGAAGATTATGTCAAGGTGATAGATGAAGAGACTTAGTTATTGAGGCAGCATTGAAAAGGAGTAATGATGAGTGTTTGAGACACAGGAAAAAAGACCATTGATGTAAAATAGAAAAAAAAGAGTTTGGGATAGAACGAAGGACTATGGATAGATTGAAAAGATAAGTGGTGGCTCTCCGTAATTGCAGCCATAGAACGACTAGAACGAAAGTCAAGAGAGTGTTACAAAGAGAAGGGTTAATACCGAAAGTGGAAATTAATTAAGTAAAGCTTTGTGCCAGAGTTTATCGAAAGCAGGGTTAGCATTAAAAAACCAACCCAAAAAAAACACCAAAAAAAAAAAAAAAAAAAAAGCCCACCTAATAAAACCAAAAAAAACAGCTGCAAGTGTTTTTTTTTAATTTTAGCTGTTATTTTCAACAATTTGAAGAATATTTTAAAAAATTACTAATATACAATAATAACAACATATTATGTTTCATTATTAGTGATCCTAGTTGCATTTTATTCAAGATTTTCCCTGATATACCTTTTAAATATTTGAAATAAATGAGTATGAAAAAAATTTAATTTTAGAATTTAATACAAAAGTACAAATGAATGTATCTTTAAATTTTATTGACTAGAAGATAATAACTAGATGATTCCAGATTACTAAATTACTAAATAAACTTTTCAGTAAATAAAAAAGTAAAAATTCTTTCCTCTTTGGTTATAAATTCTTTCCTCCTTGGTTATATAAATTTACTAGAATATATTTTGAATTTCCATTATTTTATAAATTTATATAGTATGCAATAAAGTACAAAACTAATTTGCAACATTGGATTGAATTAAGTTAGTGAATGAATCACATTTTTCAATTTTATTTCACATTAGTAAGTACCTGGCTGCCTAACCTGTCTTAGATATTTATTTATCCTTACAAGTTTTTGAGCTTTTTCTGACCCAAGTCTATTTTGAACCTTTGACCAAACAAGACCTAAAGTAGAGAAAATTCATTTTTTAATTAATCCAGAACTGGAGGGGAATGAATGTATGAGTGCCAAAAAACTGGAAAAATTTATCTGGTACCTTTTCTTTATCAATACATTTTTTCAATTTAATATCCATAATATTCCACCACTTATCTGGACTTAACTGTCACACAAGTGATTCTTCGAACATATGAGCTGGGAAAACGGTTTTAACTTTTACCTGTAAGTCATTAGTCCACTAAGGTATTCAGGTTAATTTTTTGCCAGCCAAAGTTCAGCCTTATTTTCGCTTTGTTCTTCAATGAGCTGACCTAAATGCTGAAATTAAAATAGAGTTTAGATCAGAGATAATATATTATTTAATAACTCTTTAATTACTTAATTACTTTTCCAAATATTGCTTTGCTATCAGTTCAAAAACTCATTTTAGCACAAACCTTTTTAAGTATTTGCCTCTGATCTCCACTCTCCCTCCCATAATTACCCTGTGATACAGGGGAAATTTGCATGGGAATTCATACTCCCTATTACTAGTCCAAACGATTCAATAGTAAGACCCATAATGAATCAACAAAGATATATATTGCCCTGTTTGAGAGCCCTTCTGTCCTAAACATCACAATTTCAGATATGTAAGACATTATACAAACAATAACTTGAGAGGTCAAAATGCTAAGGGCCTTTTCTTCAGAGAAGTGAGGCACAAATAACAACTCAAAATAACTGGGAAGAACATTTCTCTTTTCCTTTATACAAAGTTTCATTTTTTAATGTGTTACAAATTATTTTTATTAAAAATTTAAAAATTTCATCACAAAAGTCCACTATTTTAGTAACATTTCTAGGAGGACTTTTCAAGTTCCTATAAAGAATCAAATAACGATATATATATATTTTTTTTTTAAATTTAAAATGAAATATTATATGGATAATATATAGTTTTTAATTCAGTATATATATATATATATATATATATATATATATATATATATATATATTATATATATATTATATATATATATATATATATATATATATAAAATATATATATATAATATATATATTATATATATATATTATATATATATATATATAATAATAATATATATATATATATATGTATCAATATATATATATATACTATATACTATATATTTTTTTTATTACTATTTTAGGCGATGACACACGAAGACGCCGCATGCTATACTTGTCTTACAAAATTAATCATAAGGTAAAAAAAAATATATATAATTGTTTCGGAATAGTTTTCTTTAAAGTAATACCGAAAAAAAGTCGGAATAATTGAATAAATTATAGATAGTATATTATTTAATAAGTAATTAAGAGATAATATATTACTTAATTACTTTACTTAAAATATTTCTGTCGTGCCATTACTATCAATAACCTGTAACAATAGTAATACCATTTATTTACCTTTACAACTTTCACCAAGTAGGCAATGACATTTATTCAGCAATGGGCAATGTTTGTTACCAAATTATATGTTTAATTTGTTAATTTTATACCTATTTATTAATTTATTTGTCAAATAATACAGAAATGACATTACAAAACACAAATTCAATTATTGTTGATTTTATTTTTTTCATCAAAAATAGAAATCTTAAAAAAGCCCCAAAAAGTCCAAGAAAACCAAAAAAAAGCCCAAAAAAACACACTGGGCTTCGTTTTTTGGTTCAAACCGGGTTTTTTTCAACCCTGATCGAAAGCCTTCAATATGTCTAGCTCCCCAGATTAAGATTCACCGATTTGCGGATCAGAGGAGCAAGAGTCAGAGAGAGAGGAAAGAAGATCACCAGTCGAGAGGTATTTACAGAAGCCATACTGGCAATCAGAGGTAAGGTTAGAAGATTTAAGATCTTTCTAGATCTAAGATGTTTCGAATCTATTCTTAACGAATAGATTCAAAAATTTTAAGAAGAACAGAGATTAAAGAGATACGATGATAGTTGGATGGTTGACTGGGGTTTTGCTTCTTTTTCAAGAGCTGGATGAATGCTCTCTTCCAGCAGGAGGGAAAGATTGAAGTTGGTAGACAGTGAGGAAACTGTCTACCAAGACATGGTGCAAGCTCAGAAGCACAAGTTGAGACCATGAGGATAAACAGATGGACTCTCCTTTCTTAGTGTTAAGCTCAGAGATTGCAGAAATAACATTTTAATGAGTTGAAAGAAAGCAGGCGGAGAGGAGGAATAGCTCTGAACCATCTAGAGTGGTATTAGAGGGAAAGGTTTAAATAAATAGTTCAAATTTAGCAGAAGTTAAAACAGCAGTATTACCGACAGAGATGCAAGAGTATGGAGAGAGCAAGAGGCAAATTGGAGTTGACATTTTAAAAATCCAAAATGCAGAAAGAGTGTTTAGTAGAGGAAGCAGAAAGATTCCTGCATTTTTTGCGAAGAAAATTTTTTAGGGTCTCAAAGAGGTAATTTTTTGAAATTCCGGGATGAAATGTATAAATGCACGAATTTCTAGATTTGAAGACAAAAATAATTTCTGAAAAACCAATATATATATATAATAATATATATATAATATATATATATATATATATATAATATATAATATATTATATATATATATAAATTGCATAAATGTGTTTGATGATTTCATTGGCGCTGCCGAATATATGATTGAAAAAAACTTTACACGAATAAAGATAAAATCGCAATATATTACACAATGATAGTTTTAATTTTAGCTTTCGTCTAACATAGTTTGAACGACCTCTTCAGAAATGAAAAACAGGAACTAAAATATTATTTACATTAAAGCTACGAAAAAAACATTCGTTGGTTTTTTGTTTAAAAATCCTTCCTCTTGATGTCCTTCAAGAAGTTTGAAGCGAGCAAAATGGAATTCTGAATACTTGTCCAATTTTACATCTCCTTGCACTTTGTTAAAGTTTTTTGTATTATAAATAATAACTGATTCTATTATTTTCTTTTTCTTAATATGACTGCAAAATTTTAAGGGGATAACATCCTTTAGATTGATTTTATGGTTCTTAACTGATCGGTGTGTGGTTAAAGCAGAGTTTTCGAATTGATTAAATCTTGCTTGTGTTGGCGCATTCTTCTTGAATATCATTAGTTTCTCCGACCAAACACCTCAGCGGCAGTCAAAACAAGGAATTCTTAATAAATACATATTGAGAAGTATGAATATAGATTTTGGGGGTTTGAAAATCATTTTTAGGGGAATGGTATTATTTTTTGTAAAACAAATATTGTTTGGGAGATGTTGTTTAATTTTATTAATTTATTATACGGAATGCGGAAGAAAGGTTTAATATAAGTTTTTGTGCTAGGGATTACTATTATAATATATTTAATTTGCTTTTGGTAAGCTGAATAGATGAAATGCTGAGGATAATTTAGTATTAGTAGTAGAAAAAGAAATTAGTTTGGAAGATTAGTAAGGGAACAGATATTAAATGCTCTAAGATAAAAAGATGTTGAGATAGCTAATTTGGTACTATAGGTGTGTGTAGATAAATTATCCCTTTTTTCTTATTAAAAAACTTATTCTTCTTACTCTTGAACATAGCTATTTCACCTTTGACAATCTTTTCTTCCAAACAAATTTCTGGCCTTGCATGGGTTCTCCTCTTTCCCCCCTCTTAAGTAATATTTTTATGGAGCTAATTGAGCATAAGTATATAATCAATCACCCCTCCTTTCCAACTCCACATGGCTTCGCTATATGGATGATATTTTCTGTGCTCTTCCTAAAGATACTAATTTCAATGACATTTTACACTTAATAAACAACATTCATCCTTCTATTTCTTTTCACATATGAATTACCCCTCAAAACTGTTCTTTACCTTTTTTAGACACACTTATTTCTTGGAAAAAACTCTACACATCTTTCTTTTTCTGTCTATAGAAAACCTATGGTTAAAGCATCATATATACATTGGTTTTCTACACACACCTATAGTACCAAATTAGCTACTCTCACATCTCTTTATCTTAGAGCATTTAATATCTGTTCCCCTACTTATCTATCAACTGAAACTAAATTTCTTTTTTCTACATTCACAAAACTTAATTATCCTCAACATTTCATTTATCAGCCTTACCACAAAAGCAAAATTACAAATGTTATTATCGTAATACCCCTTGTACGAAAACTAATTTAACATCTTCCCACCCCGTGTAATTTCTTGTGCCAAACGCTGTAACATGCTCCCATGCAATATTTTTTTATCAAAAAATAATACCATTCCCTAAAAAAGATTTTTCAACCCCCAAAAATCCTATTATTCATACTTCTCAAGTGTATTTTATAAGATTCCTTGTTTTTGACTGCCCTGAGCGTGTTGTTCGGAGAAACAATTGATTATTCAAGGAGGAATGCGCCAACACAGCAAAGATTTAATTCAATGATTCGAAAACTTCTGCTTTTAACCACACACCGATCAGTTAAGAACCATAAAATCAATTTAAAGGATGCTTCCCCTATAAAATTTTGCAGTCATATTAAAAAAAAGGAAAATAATAGAATCAGTTATTATTTATAATACAAAAAATTTTAACAAAATGCAAGGAGAGGTGAAATTGGACAGTATTCAGAATTCCATTTTGCTCGCTTCAAACTTCTTGAAGGACATCAAGAGGAAGGATTTTTAAATAACAAACCAACCAATGTTTTTTTCGTAACTTTAATGTACATAATATTTTAGTTCCTGTTTTTCATTTCTGAAGAGGTCTTTCAAACTATGTTAGACGAAAGCTAAAATTAAAACTATCATTGTGTATATATTGTGATCTTTATTTTATTCTGTGTAAAGTTTTTTAATGTATTAATAAAAGAAAATTTTATATTGGCCAAGGGTATTTCATCACATAACTTATCATTTACGTCAAAGTAAAGTTTTTTCAATATATATATATATATATATATATATATATATTATATATATATATATATAATATATATATATATATATATATAATATATATATATTATATATATATATAGTATATATATATATACATATAATTAATATATAATATTACTATATATAATATATATATATATATATATATAGATATAATATATATAGATATAATATATATAATTAATATATAATATATATATTATATATATATATATATATATATATATATATATATAATTAAAAAATTACCCTATATATATTTTTGAGTAAAGTGACAAAATGTTTTTGTTTAAAATTAAATTGTTGTTTTTGAGTGCTTAATATGAATATTTTGGCCCAAATACTTATTTAAATATTAATATAAATGATGTAAATACAATATAAAGAAGAAATAAATATATTGATTTTAAAGGTAAAAAAAACAGTTTGTTTTTATTGTTTTTTTTTTTTTTTTTTTTTTAAATAAATGGGTTTTTCTTTTACTCTTTTATACAGTTCAAAAATACGCACTTCAATACATCATTTACTCTTCGTCATGCCACACTAACTCTTAATTAATTCTCTCAATTTTTCTTGCACCTAACACACCTTTAAGACTGACCATCTGAACAGGCTCCACCTCAAATCTATGCCTCCCATTCCACCCCATAGTTTATTTACTATTCATTAACACCGGTAGCAACATATATTCATGCAGAATCATAGCACGCTCAAGACTTGTTCTCCACCCACTCACTAAAGATTCAATTGACCAGCCACCCGACTACCACTCACAGCTTCCTTCTACACTCAGAACCATCCGTTCCTTTTTCATCCAACATACAGCCTAAGCATCATTTGAACTCTAATACTCTTTCAAGTTGTCTTCCATCCAACATGATTTCACATTGCAGACTCTCTCACCTACAACCATCACCTTGTTCTTATCTATAATTACTTTAAAAAAAAACTCCTTTTACATACCAATCCAAACCACTCTACAAATTTTCTCAAACTTTCTTCAGATTCACCACAAGAAACCAAATCATCTGCGCACAATAAGCAAGAAACCCTCAACTCCCTTTTATTATCCATCAGTCTAACGCCCTCCCCTGCCATTCCTATCATAAATCAGCTCTTCATTCCATCTATATATAAATTAAATATTCATGAAGACATAACACATCCCTGTCTCACTGCGCTATCACTCTTCTCTCCAATTATTTTTAAAACCTTCTTTTTCTTGACCATTAAACCAACCCACACACATAAACTATTAGCTCATCATCACTGCCAATTTTACGCAGATTTTCGAAATGTTCCCTCCACACTGTCCTTACATCCGTCTCATTAATCATAAAAGCACCGTCCAAATACATTATCCTATGAAGGTTCCCCTTAATCCCTTTCTTAACCTTTCGTTTTGATTTCCAGAACAGCTTTCTTTTTCTATTATAGATTAACATTCATCTTCCTTCTAAACTGTTCATTGACCTCATTTTCTCCTTTTATCTCCTACGAAGGAGACTTTTAACCTTAACCTTTCCTCCCTATATATTCAATGCACATTTCTTTCAAAACCTCATTTTTTACATTTTACTGTTTGCATCACATTCCACTACTCACTATTGACATTCTTAATTTCTACTTTAGCACACATACATACTGTACATCTCTTGCGCTTACAATCGTTTCCTTTCATTTGCTTCCAAATTTACTCAATTTCATCTTGTTCACATTGAACTGACTTAATTGCAAGCGCTCTCACATACTTTTCCCCATAACCCTGTTCATTTAACATTTCACATCCTAATTCTCTCCTTCCTTCTTTTTCTCTTACCTTTCCATCTTCGTCACCACTAATTTAATTTTACATAAAACTACATAATGAACTGATACTCCCATTCCCAACTACCTCACTGATTTAACATCTATCGCTCACTTTAGCATATCTTTCTTCACCAACACAAAATCTATCATATTCTTCATTCCGACACCATCCCCTACTACACCAACTCTCGTATATTTATGTGTCCAAAGAAGATTGTATTACTTGCATACATATCTCTTTAATCACAGAAACTAATCACATTCCTACCATCTCATTTTCTCCCGCAACACCAAGCTTACTTGTTATGAAATATGCGATCACCTATCCAAAGATTCAACTCGCCCAACACAATTATTCTGAAGCTCCCACTAGGGACCGACCGGGGGGAATTTTGCCGGCCGGGACGTCCAGGGCTGCGTCTAATTTAGCGCGGGCGGGCCGGGGCCGGTGGCGGGGTTAGCTAAAAATTAGAATGTAAGTCAAAAACACTGAAAGTCTTAAACTTAGGATGAAAATTAATATAATTTCATTTAATTAATAATTTAAAAGTATAAAAAACGAATACATTTAATTAATTCAATTAAATAAATATTTTCGAAAGAAATTTTTAGAAAATAATTGATTTTCTAGAAGAATAAAGTTGTATTATATATATATATATTAGATATATAATCTATATATATATAGATATATATATATATATATCATATATATATATGATATAGTATAACTTAAATTATATATATATATATATATATATATATAAATATATAATATTATATATAGTATATTATATATATATATTTAAGAAAACTACGTTGTCGTAGTGATTATATTTACTTTAGAGAGCGACCCTTGGATCTTTTTAGTATTATGATTTACTGTCACTTCATTATATTACTAAATGTACACAAATTAAAACATTGTAAAGACACTTTTTTTTAATGAAATAATTTTAAAAAGGAAAGCTAATTTTTCGTCCCGACACGCGAGACCTTTTCAGGCTAAGCGACTGGATTTCTTTCTTGATCCTCATCAGTTCAAGTGTGTTTAGTTGTCTGCAATTTTCTTCATGGTGTTGTTGAAATATTTTGATGTTTTCAGAATTTCATTTTGTAATAAAATCTATCCTAACTTCACCGGGATGCTTATTGTAGTGTTACTATTAAAAATGCAAAAGAATTCCATGATTTTGCGATGGTTCTTGTGATTGATATTTCTGATCATCTTTATATTGTTGATATTGATAGATCCTGTGTTACCGCCTATGACTTGTTAGAAGCTGAATTTATGCTGTTCCTTGTGCAGGTCACTGTTATGTGATTTTTCTTCATTTGCAAATCTATGGTTTTCAGCCTATATATGTGTTATTGCAAGTATTGCAGGGGATGTGTTATATACAGCTTTGGGGGAGAATTTCTTTTTGGGGGGTTGAGAATGTTTTTTAGGTGATGTTATTTGATGGATGGGCTAATATTTTTTGGTAATATTGTTTTAACGAATATATTGGTAATTGAGGAATTGGGTAAAAAGAAAGGCGTTGCTATTTTTCGGGGGAAAGCTGCTATAGTACCTCTTTTTGCTTTGTTAAATGCTTTTGTGATGAAAAACTCAGAATAGTAAAGTGATTTGAAAAGATTTGTGGATGTATTTAGTTTCTTAGTGCTAGAAGAGGGGAGAGCATATACGAAAGGCACTGAGAAATAGAGATGACAAACAGCTAATTTTGTGTTGGGGGAATGATTAGACAGCCAATGTATATAGTTTGGCGGCGAATGTTGGTTTTCTATATAGAGTAAATTGCAAGTAATTGTTATATTTCATG
>JABUQX010064197.1:0-30000 GCA_015478945.1 Trachelipus rathkii | reverse complement strand
ATATATATATATATATATTTATATTATATTATATATATATATATATATATATATATTATATATATAATATATATATATTATTATATAATTATATATATATATTATATTATTTATATATATATTATATTATATATTAATTTATATTAGTTACAGTATTTTTCGCTAAATGAAATTTTCTTCAGCAGTTCCTCATCTGATTGTAATTAAATTTTAAAACTCCACACATGTCTGATGAAAATTTATTTTGGTAGTAAGAATTCCTTTCAGAGTTTGAGGTTGAGTTGGGTTTTTTCAGAAGTCCAGATCTTATATACATGAGATTCTGTGGAGGCAATTGTTCCAGGAAGACAAAGGGTATATTGAACTAATGCCGACAAATGTTGAGAATATTACATTCTTAAGAATAATATTTCCCACCCACCCGTTTGTCTGTTACTAGATTCGAAGCATTCCATTCGTCTACTTTTCGCCTATATATATTTTTTCGAACACGTAAACTCGGTTCAAACCAAACTGAATCATTCTTGAGCAAAAACTTCTTTTCTGAACGAGCACAAACAACACCCCAACCTAACTCCTAGTTAATTATCCACCACATCACGACTACTCACTCTCGGAGTTTTCCTCTACGCGAAATACCCAATCACAATAAATTCAAATCTGACAAATGCCAACTGAACACTGATATCAAAAACAGCTGCACTTCCACAACACATAACGTAAAATCAATAAAAAATACCCACAAACTATTCATTTTACGGTCTCTACCTCAGAAAGAGAAAACTAATCTACAACCTTACTTCTTCTTCAGAAGCTTGCTAAGTACGCCCTCGAACAAATGTGGTACAAAACACCATGGTCTGTTTCTCTACTGTAATCCGTAATTCTTTCATATTGGATATTTCTAGCATACTTCTACGGCTGAAATACTGTCTCCTTCAATCTTCATTAACAACTGTGAAAAGAAGCCTAGACACTAGGCGAATGAAGGAAACCCCTGAAGCCATATAGTCCAAAAGCCAAACAACTATAGTACCGGCAATACAACACAGACGCACGACATCCTTAAGTTTCTTAAGCCCCTACGTAACCACGAGACGCCAGCGTTTATAACTCAAATATCGAACCAACAAGATATGCCACAACAAATTCCTTAAAAACGCTTTCTACTCGGAAAACCCAGGAAATAATACAAATGGTAAACACTACGAACTCATATTTTTAACAAATTAACAGCCTTCAACATCACACATCACAATAACTTATAACCACACATACTACATAACCACAACCTATATATAATCAAAACACCAATATACAATATAATACTCAAATCACACTATACACACATATCTCAAATAACACCATATCTATCAATAAACACACTAAACTATACAATATCCCAAAAATAACCTAACTACTAAAACTACATCACTACCACACCACCAATATATAATATATACATCCAATACCATAACTACTAATAATAAATCATACATACTACTATATCATCCATTATGTTTATGCTATTTTAAATTACACAAATTTATATAAACTATAATTTCATAATTATTTGAAAAAGGGAAAATTATAGCCGTAAAAGGTTAAAGAAAAAATTATAATTTTATTATGCAAGAGAAAGACTTCTTTTTAAAAACCTTTTACAGTCACAGCGTTTGAAAACAAAAGCAACAGGGCTGTACCCCGCCTAACAAAGCCAGGGACTAGGTCACTTTATACACACTGATGTCTCTGATGCCATGAAATCTCCAATCTTACAGAAGAAAACCGCCTTCCACGGCCGAAGTACACTTTTGTAATACAGGTTCACTCCGTGCCTTTGCTGGGGAGGCGACCCATATAGTAACCTTTTCATAAGCGTTCGGTTACAAAATGTGACCGTTTCTCTTTAAAAAATAAAAACTTCTAAAAAAAAAAAACGTTTTATCATATACCATAACAATTCAATTACGGCACAAATAAGGTCTCACAATAAATAATATTTCGGAAACCACCTTTTCTTAATAACATACTAAATGTTTTGTAACTCTCGAAAAACACATAAAACTATTCTTAAAAACCCATGTAATAAAATAACATTCATCATAATAAATATTAAATAAAAACACAAAACATATAATGTAAAAGAAGAATCTTTATTAACCAAATTCTGCTAATTCACTTTGCCTCCAAAAACGACCAAGTTTGGCGCCTAAATTATAAAAAACCAACGTTCACAAAGCTGTCTGACATTGACGAAACGTAACTATTCATAGTAATTATTATTTTAAATATATATTGTACATTTAAAATTTTAGGAAACTTTAAAATTTGGTATTATTTTTTATCAAAATTTATCGAATTCTTGATAGTATTCATTACTCTAACAGTAAGAACAAAAAAAAAACTAATGTTACCACAAACTGTTCAGTGACTAACAAATGCATTTCGTATTTTGTATATTAACTTTTATTCTAATAACATAATAAAAAAAAAACATTTAACAATAATAATCTGAAAATCTAAAAAAATTATTTTAAACTTCAAGAAAACACTTATACCCCCCAAGAATAAAACTTCAATTAAGAAAGTCGTATTTACCTAAAACCCAGCAAAGAGTTCCTCCAAAAAAAGAAACACAAGAGCAACAAGAAAAAAAATCCATGAACCACAAGAGAACCCCAGAAGAACAAACCACACATGACTCCCCTCGTTACCTAAAACACTAATTGATGACATACCCTCCATTGTTTATATCCAACCCCAACCCTATACACTAGAGTTTACTAAAAACTATAAATTCGAGTGATCCCCAGAGGAAACGCGTTTTTCACGAGTCTTTTACTGAAAAACCTCATATTCACTAACCACCCCCCATAAACAACCCCCAATATTGTCATCATATTCACCAGTTATAAACAGAAAAACAATCTCTACGACACAACGCAAGAAGCTGCAGGTACGGACAAACATACACACAAAACCAACACTATTTAATGAGAAGAGCAAACTCACAAAGATAAACAAACAACAAAAACCAAACGAATCCTTACATTTTATTACACTTCGAACGAATGATCCCAGCGACACCAGAAGAAACAACAACCACCTCTAAACGCACGCAATTCAGGACAACTAACAGAGATAAAAACACGGGAACTTCACTTCATTACACGCTTAACATCACCAGGTCTTACCAACACTACAGATTTAACAGATGGACATATTTTCCGTCGACACTGAGACCAATTTCAAAATGTCAAACAAGGAATACTTCAAGCCAACATACAAGACCAATGAAAATAGAAAAGAATTAGTCCACAACGTTGATCCCAGGCCCTACCAACCTCAGCTAACGTGACTATAATTTCGTTACACTAAATATCCTTAAAAATGAATTCTTCAATCAAAACATAATTGCTCCAGACCGAAATATCAAGTCACGCGTAATACAAATCCCCAGGGTCTACACCAAACCATAGTTCTAAATTCACGGGAGGACACTCACTCATTACAATCTTCAACCATTAACAAACAATATCAAGAAATCTATGATGTTTCTGATGTCACTGATGTCCATGATGCCCCTAATGTTTCTGATGTCCATGTGTATCCGATGTTCATTACACCCCAAGTATGTAACTAGATGTCTCTACAGATGTCCATTGATTTCCAATTTTAAGAAGAAACCCTCCACGCGAGACACTTTTGACAATAATCAGTCCAACTCCGTTGCTTTGCGCTATCGCCACAGGAAGCGAACAATAATAGTGGACAAACCACTACTTTCAAAGTATCGCGTACCAATATCCAACAAACAATGTATTCGACGTATTTCACTTTTCCCAAATAACTCTAACAGGAAACCACGCTTTGCATAAACTTCAATATACCTTAAACATTTTTATTTAACGGAGATCTGGTTATATTCTTGTCAATTTATTGAAAACATTTCAACTATCCTTGTATTCAGAAAATATAATATTCGTAAAAACACTGATAATAAACTAAACATTTATCACAATAAATATGTGTCAAATAAAAAACACAAACCAAACATACTAATCAGACCTATTATCCCTTTATTAACCAAATTTTTACCTAATTCACTGTTCTCTACAGAACGAATTTAGCTCAGAAAATGTTTCAGAAATTACAAGGAAACACAAACAGTAACATAATCAAAGGTAATTTTCTAATTTTTAAAAGAAAATTTCCCTGCTTTACATACCACAAATCTAACTCTTTGTAAAAATGAAATATCTTTTACTAATTTTTCAGATTTAAGTGTTATATCTTATAAAATTAAGAATAAAAATTTACATATACACAAAATATTTAAATATAAAATGTATTTTATTTTGTACATTAATTCTATATTATATAATAAAAGAATTATTTAAAATAAGAATGAATCTAAAAATTGTTCAATGAAAGTATTTCAGAAAACTTCTCCAAGAATAAACACTCCAATAAAGAAAGTGTTTACTAAACACCAACCAACAAAGACAAGCTGTGTCGTTCTCCAAAAAAGACACACATCACTACAAAGATCGAAAAAAGTAAAAAAATCGAAAACACAGAACACCCAAGCCCTTCTGTGAACTACAGTCTTCAATTATCCACCCAACCCATAACACCAGGCAAACCTACTACATTCAACACACACACACACACACACACCTACACCACACACATACTTACTTCAACACGTATACACAACTTCACATTTTAAACAATACACATATACACAAATAACACATTACACATTCTACTACTATATATATATATATATATATAATATAAATTACTTAATATAATACTTACTAATATAATAATAAATCTATACTACAAATAAATAATATATATATATATATATTATATTATACACTATATAAAATACTATATATATATACAAGTAAGTATAGGAGGGATCGTTAAAGTGAGAAGCCAAAATGTTGCAACCGGACAAGCATGCAATATGACAACATATTTTCGCACAACGAAACAGTTAGGGCTTCCGTGCTAAGTCAATTTTGACGACGCTTTCACCAAAAGGTTCTGGGAATCATTTCAGAGGTCTGGCAGGAACAGCTTTTCCAGAAAGGTCTAAACCCAACAATACCCAAACAACACACCTGACACTCTGGGGCTTAACACCCCTCAAAAGAGGGAGAATGTTTTCCAGCTTCACCTTAGAAAGAATCTTTTTAGAGCAATCCGATCATCCTAATAAAAACCACAACCCAACAACCAACCTAATCACAGCCCAACAACCAACCCAACCATACCACTCACCATTATCACATAGCCCCCACAACTGCAAATCACATTCATATATAAATATCAACAACTACATTTTTTAAGCGAATCCCCTATACATCCGACCCAAAAATCGAACTCTCACTGAGCTCTGCTAATGTATAACGCGATACCACAATACGAACTCTATATCTCATATGGAAAATATCACAATCGAAAGAAATTATTATATATTTGATAGTCTTATTTAAAAATTATTAATCGATTGTAATACAAAACCAAAACGAAAACGGGGATATCACCCTGACTCAAGAGAGGATAGCACCACTCTCCCCCACAAGAGACAGAGCATAGACGACTGTTAAAACCCGCCACAACAAATTTCAAACATCACCTCCAATTTAAAAGGAAGTAACAACAACGAAACACAAACAACACCCACTCCCTAATCAAAAAACCCCCACACCACACAACCCACCACAACTCACTCGCAACAACCGCCTCCCTATATATCCCAACACCCAATGACAAACCCCCCCACACCTATATCCGATCACCCGACGTACCCTCGTCGGAGCCATTGTTTCGAGTCCCTCAGCCTTGGAAGGGGTGCGGGGACACAGTAATCGGTTTTGGTCACGGCCAGACGGGGAAAATAGTTCAAAATAATCAACCCAAAGGAGTCGGAGTCGGAGAACGAGTTGGAACATGAATAGGAGACATTACTCGGAGTAGGAATCGGAGCAGGAGCGGGTGCAGGAGGCAGAAAAATCCCGCCGGTGGATCTAAAAAAACACTAATACACAGAGCACAACCATAATGACATAAGACCCACTCCCGACATCAACATTAATATGTTAACGAAACCATGTTGAAAGCCCGATTTATTGCTTTTATCAACCTACCAACCAACTCCGATCGGGGTGTTTGACGCACCCCGGAAGAAGAGCCCCCACACCACCCCAAACCAACACACACACCCACACGCCAAAACTCTCCACACCCATAACACCAAACCAGAGCCCCCACCACAAAAAAACCACACAAAAAAAACCCCCGACCTCACACCACCAACAAACAACCCGAGCACAACGGCACCACAGCACCCGCACAAAAACACACACCAAAACCAACAAACAACACAACCAAAACACCCAACAGAAAAAAATGGCCCCCACATCGACTAGCTTACGCCACAGCAAAACCCACAGACAGGAAAGAGGAAACACCCTCCAAGATCTTACCAAGGCGAACAGAGAAACATACAAGAACCAACCATAATAGACAGACCAACCCACCATACCCCACACCAGGCAGGAACGGCCAGATATGAGACGCCACTACCAACCACAAATAAGACCGACCTCCCAATACTCCACAAATAAAAACATTACTCAGGAAAGAAACTGAACAAAAACCACATACCACCTTATTAATACAAAGCTATTAAACACACCACACCAGTGTCTAGAAACAATGATTGCACAAACCAAACATATACCAACCCAGACATACATTCTCTTAGTAGACACAATTACTAACACCAACATCATTAACTTATCCAATTTCCTTCTCTCACCTAATAACTAATAACTATCCATATATACAAAACTAGCTTACTAATATACTTCTCTAAATACAGCAAACAAATACTACACTTGCTATCCTACTCCGACCCCACCCCTATCACAACACTAACATAACCTCCAACAAAAACCACACCTACAATACAACCGATAAACACGACACCCAACCCAATAAGACAACCCCTTGTTAATTATAATGACTTTATCATTAACTCTCTCCTCTCTTTACTCTTCCTTAACAACACCCTCGAGTACCCTCTCTCAACCTACACCACAAACCATAAACATCTGCACCCCTACGTAAACAAATACCTAAACCACCCTCTACACCCAAACACCCAGATAATTCCAACAAACACCACACCAATATCACACCACACTCTATACACAACAAACCAATTATCTCCAAAATTCTACTCACACTCACTAAACTCCTACCACTATAATTAACAATATCTCTAACACATACTTCCTCTCACCTCACCCTACCTCCTCACCTCTCTCCTCTCTTCTCTCTCTCTCTTCCTCTCTTCTCTACTCTCAACATATTCCACAATCTAATCACCTACTCACCCTCATCCTATCTCACATCTCCTTCTCACACTACCCACTACCTACTACATATACATCCTCTCACATCTCCTCCCATCACAATAAATCTCTCATACCTCAAACAATTCAATCACATCCAGTCAAACCCATAAGACAAACACATTAAACATCCTACACCACTACCTACACCTAACACACAAAAGCACTCAATATAAAACACGCGTCTCACCCTCTCGCCTGGCAAGACCACCGTACACCTCAAATAACTGTTATCATACGATGTACTGTCACAGACATCATACTTATGATTCAATACACATTTGCCCAGCACCCCCAGACTCTTGCGTTACCACATCTACACCTCGCCATCATCTATATAATTACTCACATATATATTAGAGTACGCCGGTTAACACTATTATTTAGCATCACTACATACTGTCTCTCTAACAACGAGAGCCCTCTGCACGCTAAAATTCATTCTCTCTCTTCTCTCACTGTGACATTCAAACATTTATACTACTACATAAGAGTAAAACAGCCCATCAACTTCCTCTCTCACATATTCGTTTTTAATTATACTAATACAATAATATATTCTCCACATATAAAATACTCTACGTTAAAGAAACCTCTTACACTTCTAAGCTTCTTAGAGAGTATATTAATCTTACATTTTTAAACCATCTAACACTCTGATACACTCCACGCTCACATCATATACCACAAAATTAATCCACAACTAAATAACCATAACCCTCAAGGCATCACCAACCCACACACACCAGCAAACACAAAACTCTGCAAACCCCCGAACAACTTCCACTCAGTCATATAGAAGCTCAACTCTACCTCTACATCTCCTAAATATATCTCTCACACAAACACCATCACATACACTATCACCCAACACCTACCCTACCACCCTACTATAGAAAACTCCCATATTAATATGTAACACTTTTTTCTCTCAAAACATTTGTCTCAATCTCCAAACCCTACCCAACCCAACCAAGAAGTAATAAAATAATCGCCACCACACAGCACGGACAACATAACGTCTCGATCAACAACTCTCTCACTCTCACTATCATACTCACTAACTCTACTGAGCAAATCCACACTATTCTAACCAGTAGACATCTCGCAAACCAAACACACAACAAAAAACCAACACCCGATATCTAATCAACCCCTCTAACAACACCATCTCCACAGAGCTAACAAATGACTAAAAGACACAATATAATTAAAAATATTAGTATATACAATATAACTAATAGAAGATAAGAAGACAAAATGTAGCAAGTAAAATAAGCTCGAAAAATAATCCACATCCCACACCCCTACTAACACTAAACACCTCTAGTGTATAATTAACAGTAAATACAAATGTCTAGATTAAATACACATATTTATTATTGATGTCATCGGTTATGTTTTAGTCTATTTGATAAATTATCTTAAACTCGACTCATACTGAATCAATTATTGAGTACATAACTACAACACTGAAACAAAATAGTTCGTCTCATATATATCATATATATACATATAATTTACAACCCAATAACGAGCACCACTAAACTACTTGAATCTCTCAATTTTTCTATATATCACCTACCTCTATAACATAAATAATCCTCAACTTAGCCTTTTGCCACATCCCTAACACATCAAAACAAACAACCTCACTCACCCTAACAACCTAGCAATACTAATAACCCATATAATGATTTTTTTAACATCCTTTCATTTACTATCTCAAATATGCTATCAAACACTTCACTCTTATTCTTACACTATTAATCATCATCTCATTTCTCTCTATCCTCATTCTCACGCCACTTCGTCACTAAATAAATCTAATGCTAATAATCTATCCTACATTCTCTAACATACTTTTTTTCCTTAATTAACATCCAAACTACCACACAAAGCTATCAACATGACATCTCTATCACATGTTTTCACACCAGAACTCCCTTACATAACTCATGATGGATACACAAAACCTACAGCCTCTCTATCACAAAACCAGAACAATACGGCGCACTCACACATATAATATGCGATTTTATCACACCGTTTTCTAATCAGCAGTGAGTGTCTAAACTCATATTTAATCTTATAAAAATCTCACATAATCCCTTAAATATAATATAAAACATTATTTTACACTCTCTCTTTTTCTCATATTTAATATTAATATCTCGTTTTCGTTTTGAAAACGTAAACAAATAAATTATCTTCTCTTATAACGAAAGTTTTATATTTTCATATTTAATCTGCATCTCATTTTGTATTTGCAAATGTGAACTTCAATGAATAAGAAAAATATATTTTCTTTTAAACTGTAACATTTATATTTTCACATTTAATATTGACATTTAATTTTATTTTGTATGCGCCAACTATTTTATCTAAAATTTTTCATTAAAGCTGAAACATTTATATTTTTACATATTTAATATTCACATCTTTTCTTTTGTAAACGTTAAGTTTTATATGTTTACATATTTTTCCCATTAACCTCATTTAACCTCTCTCACCCTCTAATTATATTTCTCTTAAATAACCATCTATAAATAAAATACATATTTTATAGATAACCAATTTAATTAAAATTTTATTAAAGGTATATAAATAATTATATTGAAATAAAAAAAATAGACTATTAAAATTATTAACAAATAATACTTTCAAATATATACATAATATCCGTATTAATTTTAAAAGTTAAAATTTCTACAAAAAATATTGTCTTCCATTACACTATTATCACCAGCTCTACTCTGGAAACACAAATATTTATAATATTTTTAATTGTTTGTTGATCTTTTGTCAAAATCTTTTCAAACTATCAAAAAAATTCTTGGTCTTAATATAAGGACCCACTACAAAGACAAAAGAACTATATAACAAGACCCACATCCACAAAGCTACCGAGACAAAAACCATTACGAATATATATCTCTTTTTTATGGGTGCGTTCACCCCTGTTTGAAGTATACCTCAGTCAATCTGATTTGGTCTTTCACTACTATACACTAACACATTTAACAACATACCATCAAAAAACAAACACACAAACAAACACAAACACACCACACCCACCACCTATAGAGCCACCGCTGACAGTACTAGAGCGCCACCTCAAACAACACACCACCACCCACAAACCAACCTCAATATAGCAGTTAAGCGACCGTCTCACGGACTGCCTCCCTTCAATCATTACTGCTCTAATGTAGTACCATCACTATGCTCTCTCCCATTCTCTGCTACCCATGAAAAGTTGTTGCGAACGCTCTCTATTAATATTGCTATTAAATGGACCCCTGCTCTTCTAAATCTCCCCGTAGCATACCTTCCTATATTGAGACGCTCTACCATACTCCTAAATTATTAACACATTCTCATCTCTCTCTAATCCAACTCATCTAACCCAAACCTTATACTTAACTGCTATCTCATTCTTACATCTGTACTTGTAATAAAACTAACTTTAAAAGCGGGTAGTTTGTCGGTAATGGGGTGGATAAAGTATGAAGGGATCGTGAAAATAAAAGTGTTATTGATAGAACAATACCACTGAGGAACACATTTGGATAGATTAAAAAATGAACGTGGCCCGTCTATAGCCGTATTATAAAATTGTCGGAAAATAGAAATCAGAAGAGAATTGTTTGCAGAGAGAAGGATAAGATAGCGAAAGATAGTAGATATAGAAATCATTTAGTATTACATATGAGCTAAACTAAGAGCTTTACTAAGTAGCCTATATTGTCATAAGTGAGTTTAACAACTTTATGTGGCAAATTCCAAAAATAACCACCCTATTACTGAATGAGTAATAAGTCAAAAATGGTATTTGTTTGGATTAGATCAGTTGGTAATTGTGTAAGATTATAATCTTTTTTTTTTTTGTCCTAGGTAATTAAAACTAAAGACATAAAATGTATAGCTATATGTAATATGCTTTGAGAAAGTGTTGTGAAAAGTAAAAATTAATAAATTAAGGAGCCTGTAAAATATTAAAGTAAATACAGTATAAAAATACACTAGTATCATTCTACAATGAGAAAGTGATGGGAAAAGTAAAAATAATAATTAAGATGCCTGCAAAGTATTTTAAAAATAAAAAATTATAATACATTAGTAAGGCCTAGTACATACTTAGGCCTAGGGTTGGGAAAAAAAACGTTTTTTTCAAATTGTGTTTTTTTCATGAAAAAAACATGTTTTTTTCATGTTTTTTTCGTTTTTTTCAGTTTTTTTCGTTTTTTTCATTAAATGTATTTTTAAAAATATAAAAAGGCTAATATAATCTTTATAAATATCTTCATTTTTCAAATATAAGGATACTTGAAATTAGACTATTCCATATGATTTATTAAATAGCATAACTAACTTCTCTTATATTATATTTTATCAATTGTTGTCGTTACAATTTACAGTAGGTTGTAGGCCTGCAGAATGGTGTTGTGTGGGGATTCTACTTTTCTATTTAACTATGTATTTTCATTTGTGATTACATATAATCATTATTTATAATTTACTTTTTCAAATAATTAATGGTAATATTATAGTTATTATAGATTGAGTCTGAATAAAAACAAAACTCAAAGATGACTTGCAATGGAAAATTTAAAATTTCATTTGAAATTAAAATTATAAAATATACCAAAAGATTGTAAATGAAGGGGAATCAGTGAATGCAAATTAAATATTTGGACTTTGGAATATCAACTATTGATTCAAAATCACTAGTCCCCACTCCCCAGACCCAGTCAAGCATACTGAGGTACTACTACTGTTGCTGTGGGTGACTACTGTCAACGCTCGATATATCACTGGTCAGTCAGCGTTATCAGCGCACATTTAATTTTGATATTGAGCTGATCTAAGTCTGATATCTCAGTAGGAGTTGAGCGAATGAAGTATCGTGTGAGAATGACATGGGAAGGAGGCGCAGGGGTGCTAGTAACTCAGGACTCTTTAAAGTCTTTAGCTGCACTCTTTAGCCATTTCATTCTCTCTTCAGTTGGAAAAATTCTCTAGTATCTCCTCGCTAGTTCTAGATTGCAGTGGAGCCAATAAATACTAAGTTTGCAACATCTTACACAACACCAAAGGCTAATTTATTTCATGCGTAGGGGCCTTTGCTACCTTATTTCCTTTAACGAAAAGTACACGACTTTTTGCACATGGCATTTCTGAACATACTGAAGAATGTAAAATTGGGTTCGTTTTTTAGATAATGTTACTGAAAGCTAATACAGAGTAAGAAAACATTAAATGAAGCCATAAACAAAATATTTTGAATTTTCAAAACTTCAGAATCATAAATAAAAATTTGGAAAACACCCATAAAAGATGTTTGACACAAGACTCAAGGGCTTCACCTTGATATGGAAGTTGGAAACCAAAAAATGTCCACAATTAGAGCATATTGGCCGGTGAAAATGTATAATATTAATAGTTTCAAAATCATGTAATTCTACAACTTATTTAGGAGTAGAAAACGAGAGAAAAAGAACAAATTTTTGCTTGTTTTTTCAGGCGTGTCTTATTTTTCATAAAAACTGTGTTTTCGCGCGGAAGAAAACGAGCTTGTTTTTTTTCATTTCCCAACCCTACTTAGGCCACTATTTATTTATTATTTAATACTATGATATACATTTCAATAGATTGATATCAATATCAAATGTGATATTTTTGAATGCATGATGTGCAAACATTTTTGTCCTTATGTGTCACAGAACTCATAAACTAACCCTCTCTGACCCAATGTGATGATACTTATATTGTCATCTACAATAACATGATTCAGTCAATATTTAACATTGAAATTGATTTGATATTCATATCAAAAGGTTGTCATGATCTTCAAAATACAAACTAAATTTATTCCAAAATTTGATAACTTTTACTACGGTAATAGGTTGTCTTTTCATTATTCATTATATATTTTTTAGATATTGTACTGTGATTCTTATACAAATCTAAGGTATAGCGGTTCTGCTATATGCATATTATATTATTGTGGAACCTATTTTGTTGCTCAAAGTTTCTATAGAGTAGAAATTAGGGATGTACTGGAACCAGAATTTTTGGTTCCAGGCAGAACCAGACTTTCCAGACCTTGGATAAACATTTTCAGGTCAGAACATCTACAACTTATCACTTTTTTAACATATAACTACATGTATTGACTTGAAAAACATGTCTGTAAATTAATACGCAATGAGTCTCTCTAGGTATTCTGGCTCACCTGCCCTGCCTTCACTCCACAGTTTTACGTCATGAGGGGCTATTTTTTTCAGATTTGTCGAAAAGTATACTGTTGAGGAATAAGAAGAATTGTTAGAGACTGTTTGGGCAAGGAACCACAACTCTATTTTTCATACACCACACAAATTCAAATAAGTTCATTTGTAAGTAACAAAATTGGTGAATCTTGTTTTTAAATTCTTTAAATTTTTTCTTAAACAGTTTAGTTAATATTTTGTTTTGTAGTAGTTTCTACATTTAAAGTTAATTCCTTATAATAATAATAATAATAACAGTACTTTGTCTTTGTACAAATTTTATTTATCCCCAGGTCTAGACTCTTAAGTATCAAAGATACTGATTCGAGTTGGAAATATTGCTTCATATTTAAAGTTTTTGAAAGTATAAAGTCGAGGTCATTTTATCACAATATTTGTTCACATACATCAATTTTGTATATTATCTTTTATGCATATCATAATTGAGTAAATGGCAAATCAATTAGTGAATTTTTTAAGAAAGACATTTGAAAAAGTTAAACCTGGTTCCTGTACATCCCTAGTAGAAATTGAAAGAGTTTTGCTGGAACTAAACTTCTTTAAAAAAAAAAAAAAAAAAAAAAAAAAAAATATGCTGAGAAAATAAATTACACCCTTAAGCTATTAAAAAATCAGGTAAAAAATTTTACCATTTATGAAATGAAGCTTTATAACAATGAATGTGCCTATTGCCCCTATTTCTCTGGTTAAGCAAATTAAATAAATTTTTTAAAAATTTGGTTAAAAAAAAAAATTAAATATAGAGTCAATTAATGTTTACTTCACTGAATGTACCTAGTGCCCCAATATCTCATGAATTAGGGGAAACATTGAGGAAAACCCCTTTTTGGCAAATGTTCATTTGTCATGCATTTGTTTTTTTGCTGCAAATATACGACATCAACGTTTGTTTAGCCTTTCCTGTTGTACCTTCCCTGTAATATCTTTGCTAAAAATGATTTTAATACTATTTTGTGTATGTTTAAATTATATATATTTTAAGTGATTTACAATAAATTTTGCTTATAAAAATCCCAAATTTAGCACATTTTCTGGTAAACTTTTGCTAGATGTAGCATTTTTTTTATTTTATTTTTGCAGGTTAGGTTAAGTTTGGTTAGTTTAGGTTGCCAGAAAAATGCTGAATTAACATTTAAAAAGAGAAATTTTTTTTGATTAGAAGTCTCATAAAATACAATTTAAATACATTTGTATAAACCACAAAACAGTCATATTAAATTTATTTTAAAGAAATCACTGGGAAGGTCCCATTTGTCGGTGGGGCTCTCCCTTGTACCCCCAAACCAAAGTGGTATGGAATTATGTAAGACCTCTAACAATTTCTTAATATTTTTTCAAGTAGATAATTAATTTTTTTTTTTTTTTACTTTAAATAAAAATTGCATCATAAAGTAGAGGCCTATCTATGCATTGTATGTAAAAGGTTTGATTTGCACAGTCCATATTTATATTTGGTAATATAATTTATTTAATTTGCCTTTTCCAATGCATTTTTTTTAAAAATCTAGATTAATAAAACAAAACTATAAGAATTTCTAGCATTAATTAAAAAAAAAAATACGAGTTAACCGATCTAATCCAAGCATTTACCATACTGAGAAAATTAAATTTTTACTTTCTTTAAAGGAATTCATTCATTGGAATTCCTTAACCTACCTTAATAGACTCCCTATCAAATAAATATAAATCGGTATGGGCCAAAAAAAAATTTTTTATTACTATTATTGAATGGATTTTATTTTGTTCAAGATTCGCGGATAAATTTGAACAAGTTTGTTGTGTTTTACTAATAATATTTGTCTGATTGTTCATTGAATCCACGGCACTTATATAGGTAAATAAACGTTTTTACCATCCCACAAACACCCATTTTGATTTAAGTGTTGAAGCCTAATTATTAAGAGAGAAGAGATGAGAGAGAAGAGTAGAGAGGTAGATACATAATTATATAATACATGGGACCTGATAAAATCGTGATGTTATTCACTGTCCCTTAGCAAACATTACTATAAAGTTAACTAAAACCAAAACTAAACTTACCGTATTCTCTATATATCAGCAATCCTACCATATGTGCTGCCTATGAAACCCATTATAACCTACTCTATTATGTGTCAGTATAGTTAATGGGAAGAAATTTAGCTTTTGCCTTAACTCCTTATATAATGAGTGGATGTTTTTCACTAAGTTCTAAATATCTATTATAGCTCGAAATTTAAAAGGTTAATTTCAAATCACTATATAATGAAATAATCCCATTATAACAATATTAACATTTCAGCACTGACTATAAATAATCCTAATAAATTGATACTAGTTGGTAAATTTAAATATTAGCCTGCCCAGTGGCTGCACTGGAGATGCGATAGACAAACCTTTGATAAAATCAAAATCAAAAAACTTTTGTTTCAGCATAATTTTTATTTTCTATTCTTTTAATAACAGAGATTACAAATATAATCTACTTTCTATTACTAACTTTTCAAAAGGCGCGTAATAAATCATATAATTAGGATTTCAATTTCTACTCCTATCTTGAAATGGGGCTACTGGATGATGCAACGCGATTATTACCATGCAGGGAGTCATATTACCATGCAAGTAACGGATGGTAGCTTTAGTATATTACATATGAATATTATTTTATATTACGTAATGGCTTATCCCTAATGCGTCGAAAAACTTTATTTTGGCCTTTACGTTGCATGTATTCAAGGGTTATTAAGTCAATTAAGAATAATTCTTCTTCATATTATTATTGATTGTCCTAAGTGAATCAATGTTACATAATAATAAATAATCCTTAACAAAAATAAGTAATTTTCAAGTATGGTTAGTTTTAATTATGCTTTTTCTGCTATGAAAAACCATAATTGTTTTTAGAAGCATTGTATTCATAGAGCGGTACTTTTCAAGATTCTATGGACAATGTATAGAATTAAACCTTATTTTACTCATCTCTATATATAGTAAGCTTCATGGACTAGTTTATATCTAAATGATGCTCGCGTTGTTTATGAGATCTAATAATTGTGGTTATCATATTGTCCAAACTTACCTCAAAAACAATGAATTACATTGTATTATTACTCAAAGTAGGTTTATTATTGCGAAAAATACTTTCACTTAAAGTTTGTAAGATTGGTTTTAAAAATTGGAAAGTAATCAGAATGACTCAAATAAATGTTCTTTGTAAATAACTATATTTATGTATATATCTATATATACTCTATATACATATTTAAGGTTTTTAAAATAATAAATGTAAATTACTATATTGTAAATATATAATACTATATCTATTTTACGATCTTTTGCTTAAGGTTTTACAGTATCTTCCTTAATATAATTTAATGACTTTTGGTTTTTAAAAAAAAAGAATTTTTTTGTTGAAGAGCATAGTTTTATTATAATAAATACTTTTGATTCACCCTGTTTATTCTTTTACTTTTAAATTTCTTTTCATACATTTGATAACGCGAGAGCCTCACAAAGGCTCAAGGCGTAGAGTGGCCATTAATTACTCTCATAAAATAAACAGTATTGTGTGTTAGTGGCTTTAAGAAGCAAAAAAAGGTTTGGAATGGGGTTAGACTAAGAATATTTTTATAACTTAAATTTATTCAGAAAAATAATTGGATTTATTGGAAATTCAATTTATTCATTAAATTAACATATACTCTATATAAATCTTCTAAACCTAGAGTACAGATTTCGTAAGTGTATTACTGAATGATAGAAGCTATTTGCTGTAAAGGGTAGTGGTGTGAAGCCATTTGTAATTTTAAAATGAGTTAGGTTTACAAAAATTTGATTAAAACGAAGTTGATTGTCTTGTTTTTTTTTTGTTTTTTGTCTTTTTTTTACAGAAGTTGAGGGGAAATGTATCTAATTTGGGATAGCCCTCATGGAGATTTGGAAATTAATATAATTCAATACTGTGATTGGGGAAAGTTTCTGGTATTTATCTAGGATTCTATTAGGATATATTGCTATTTATTGGGATTTAGTAACTGTGTTTGGATATTATAGAGATTACTTGTGTAATATTCTATTTTTTTAGTTCCTCTTTCAATATTTATTTTTTTTTTAATTGTACAGGGTTGCAAGCCATTGAGCCTCAAGGTTTTGGGGAGGTCTAAAACTGGAAGCAATGGCTAGAAAAAATGGTATAGACTCAAACTGTAGGATTTAAAAAGTTAACTCAAATATTTTTGGTTTGCAGAAATATTAATATAATGAGAAACTAGATCTTGTTGAGAGTATTAAAAAGTTACTTCTTCACGCTCTCTGATCATAAGAAAGTATGCAATAGTATTTAAATTTTTTAAAGTATTCCTTGTAGTGAAAGCTCAATTTGATGTAATGTGTATGTTTCAAAATAAGATCAACCATTTATATTTACATCAACTTTAAAAAATGCTACATATAAAAATCTCAGCAGTTCTGCATCATTTATTTTTTTTCTTTCCATTCAAAAATGTCGATCATTCTTAAATTTGAAATTGTAATTTTTCCTAAGCAATTACTTTAATGAATTTTTGTTCGTATGTAGGGTCTACACACCCTTATGTGGCCAATAATATTTCACGTGCAGGGCCTATACACCCCTAAATACTAAATGGCTTTCTGTAATTTAGGCCTAACATATCTTATATATATATAAAAAAAATGTTTCGTTATATTATTCCGTTGTCTATTAATAATTGTCATGTATAATGGCGTTCATGGGTTACAATAATTCTAGATGTGAATTACGTAAAGAAACTGGGGCAGGGGGTCATCCACCCCCCCTGAGGAAAGCCCCATATGATGCCATCTACAACTACTATATTAATAGTATAATAAAGTTATATATATTATTCATTATATATATTATTATAAGATATAAGTATATATTCATATATTATATATATTATATATATAGATAAAGTAATATATAATATATATACTATAGTATTATTAGAGGTAGTGTGCGGATAGTAGATTTTTCTACTATCCGCAGTGATGCAGATGCGGAATAGTAAAAATCACTATCCGCAGATAGCGAGATAGTTAAGTTTTAGAGTTTTAGCCACAGGTACTTCACACACACACAAATATATATATATATATATATTATAATATATATATATATAGTATATATAATATAATATATATATATAATATATATATATATACGTATACGTAACTACTTATAATATATAATATAAATAGTATTTATTATATAATACGCTATATATATATATTGTAATGTTTCAAAGTCTGGGATAAGAACGAGACCCAAGAACACCAGCAATGGCAGCAGAAAATATAATAATTCTAATGCAAGAAAGATAAGCTGTGGTAAATGAAAATAATTGGCGTATAAGTGATAAATGAATTGTAAAACCGTACTTAGTAAAAATGAATATCATGCAGAGCAGTAGCAAAACAATAGCGGACCCCTGGCGCCCCGAATAAGGCCGGAAGACCTCCGATTTTCACGTAAGTGGAGTGAAACACGCCCTTGCACTGCGCAACACCACTACCAATGATGATGGGAATGGAAAGATGGTGATTGAAGTGTACATTCTGTGCAAGGCATATCGCAGCCACAAGGCATATGCAATAAAAAAATTAAAGAATGATTAGATTGAAGGGAGTAATAATAATAAGATAAAATTAACATTCAATGGAAATAAATTAAATTACCTTAATCACACACTTTATGAATCTTTGCCTTATTTAATACGTAAATCAGTAATCATGTGTTTTTACGGTATATAAAAGTATAAGAAATGCTTTTGACACTTTAATGCTTAATATATTCCCTTATATAAATTTCTCACCATTCAGGACAACCTATAGACTAAGAAGTAATTTATTGTTCCCACATAACTTTTACATTCAGTGCGCTGACACACATTCGAAAATCCTTTCTTTATACAATATAAATAATTCGTAATAATAAAAAATGAATTAATGGACTAAGTGAAGCATCTACCAATTTTATTAATCTCTAGAAAAGATATACCAGCTCTCGATCATGCAAAATAAATACAGGAGCGTAGGCAATTTGATTAAAAAACTGACACTCCCAGATGCTTTCTTAATTTAAAATGCACTATTACATATAGGGTCATGGTTACTGTTGTTAAATAAAAGGTATTTACTAAACCACATTACACACTCTAAAATTGTGTAGTTTTATTGCTTCTTATTCTGCAGAAAATATAACACTTCACAAATAAAACAGTATTAAATTGTTTATAATGTCTTTAACACACTGGTTTATGTTAATTTTTTTTAACTTTTACTCCAATTATAGTAATCCATTTAAAAAGAGTTTCTTATTAAAAAATAATTATAGATAAAATCATTATTTGTTCATTAATATTTAATATTTTTTTTTTTGAGTACAAGTATTTGATTTACTTTAACACTCAATTGTAGAGTTAGTAAACTCTATATGAATTTTCTGGGAGATATAATAGCGTCCGTTGAAAGGTATATTGCACAGTGACTTTGATATACACAGGATTATATTCTAACTAGCATTAAGTATCCTGAACTTGATTTAATTTAATCTGGATTCTGGAACCAGTTATTAATCTATGAAACCAGTTTCGAACTAAGATCTATTGTAATCTGATAGTCGGATACCAAGTTCTATAATCCTGAACCAAGGCTATTAATCATGGATCTAGTTTCTAGTTAAATCTGATCTAGTCTAATCATCCGAATCTTGTTGACCTATAAGAATTATTAAGGTTTGTCATAAGGTTATATATTCCTTGTAAAAGTTTAAATTTCATATAATACACATATGGTTATTTTTCCAACAATGAATTACAAAAGTTTAATTCAAGCACATCATACCATTAAAGGCCATAGAATAGTTTTCCAAGCTTGGAAGCCTAACAACAGAATGGTTGGCATCACGACTCGTAAAAGGGAGACTATAAAAAAAATATGAAATGTTTTAGAGTTATACTATTACATTTATCAAATTTGACCATTTACCTAATAAGTGTTTGCTTACGTTATTTTGGTGAAGGAACTTAAATATCTGGCTTTACTAGAGTTGAGTTTGATCATCATGCATGAAAAAGAAAATTAGAGTTCTGCTAATAATTTAAAGGGAGTAAAGAGATGTAGAGATTTTCTCTAGCTAATAATTATTATACCGGTGTATATATATATATATATATAGTTATTATTTAAGATTATATTATATATTATATTAAATGTATTAATATATATATATAGTACTAGATTATGTTTTTATAATAATCATTAATATACGATATATTATTTTATATTTTATCACCTTTCTTTATTATAATATTATATTATTTATAATATATGATATATAATATTAGTATATTTAATTATTATATAATATATACAATATACTTGCGTATTACCAGAGTGCAGAACGCTTGTGTGCACCCAACTCTTTTGCACTCCCCACCCAACACTTTTCCCATAACATTCTTTCTCGATTTAAAAGGATATTTTTATTATTAATGGCTTTAAAAAATTTAAATAATTCACTAAACTTATTCATACTATAACAAAAGCCTCTTCAGAGCCTGTGCAGAGGGAGAGTTTCGGCTATCTCTTTTACAGCGTAATGAGAATCTGCACCACTGAAAACGAACCCCTCACTACCACACTTGGTTAAACGGACATTTGCTAACATTTTTTATTTCTGTCGATTTCTGTGATACATGAATGTGTGAAAACTTTTAACAATTATAGCCACAAAACCAGTGGATCTTTTATCTTGATTTCAAAGTCTTTTTCTCATATATGATACTCTTCGGGATTCTCAATGATTAGTGTCATTTAGACTCTTCTAATCGAACATCGCTTGAGCTAGAATTTGTGCAAATACAAAAAAAACGTTCATGGATTAAACCTGCTAGATATCGCTAATAGATGGTATATTGTCGAGTTCTGTTTCTGTTTGATTCTCTCGTATGCTTTTTTATTGGCTAGTTAATAGTTCCGCCTTAGCAGTTCATTTCATCGCCAAATAGGCGATCACCTCCTCATATATCTAATTTTTAAACAAGTCAGGTTGAAACATTGTTGATTCAAGAAATTTTTTCCTGTTTATCATAGGATTTAGAAAAGCTCTCGCAATTGCACGTGCGTCAGTCGTATTTTGCAGAGGTTTAAAGCTCAATATCTATCTTCTCAAGACTGTCTTCGTGTGATCCTTGTAAAGTCCATTACTTTATAAATTATATTATATATATATATTATTATAATAATTATATAAATAATAGAAATATATATATAATAATATATAATATATATATACTATAACTTAATAATATATATATATAGTATATAATATATATTATTAAGGTAGTGCACACACGTTACTCAATAATTCATTGATAAAATTTTTTATATCGCAAAAAAATTATTGGCAGGATTGAGGAACTTAAGCGGTATGGGGATAGGATCGAATAATATTTTTGGTGCTTTTGAACTCTGGCGGACAAAATGCGATACGTGAAATTTGATGCGGATATACCAGGCATATACAACATCATAATATATATAATATAATATTATACATTATTGTATTATATATATATATGTTATAAAAGAATTATACTACTATAGTAATATAAATCATATTATTACTATATAGATATCTATAACAGGGTAGATTATGATATATACTTTGAGTAATAGCATTATATATAAAATATTAATAGATACGTTGAAATAAATATATAGGTATATACGTTTATATATATACGTGTGATAATTAGTTGTGATGATTATATACCTGTATATTGAATATAGTTAATATAAGTATAATATATAGTATAATATAGTATATTATGTATATGTGTATATACTTCTTATAATACCATTTTTATATATAATAGTATAATATATATATATATATATAGTAATATATAATTTACAGATATAATATAATACAGCGTTGAAATTAACTTGTGGAAAGTCAGAGAACATAAATCCGTAATCAAAGTGTTCAAGATTTCATTGATGGAGGAAACGTTTTATAAAAATAGGAAAACGTCAGGTATATTCCAAATATGTCAATCAAAAGTCAAAGTGAAGATTTTTTTTTCAAACATTCTGAAGAATCTAAAAAACCAATTACTATTTTATTATATAATTGATATATTGCAACAAGAATAATATTAATATGGGTCGTTAAAAGTTGTAAGTTGATAGTGAAAGTAAAGGAATAAGTAGAAAGAAAAATTGAACATTCCATAAATCATCTTCTATCCTGTTTCTATTTACATAATTTTTATTGATTCACTCATTACCTACTTATTAATACATTCATATTCTGTTTCGATAGTAGTTGTTCAAAGTTCATCCTTTACGATTGAAGAGGTGATAATTTGTAATAATGATGTAGTTTATATGACTGTATGACTTATTAAGACATTAAATTCATGTTATTATATCTATTTTCTTATTAGGGAATTAATACTTGTTTGAGATGTTTTTTTTTTAATTTATGTAAGGTTATGAACGAAAGTGGAATTTTTGAAAATTAGTAGGAAATAAAGAAGATAGTACGTATTTGTTATTATAAAATGACTTAAAGCAAAAAAAAAACTATAACCTTTCAATAATTCTTGAAGAGTTAGGACTGTCAACTGACTTGGTTCATATTCTGATTGTGGATTGATTTTTGTAAAAATTGCTTTAATATTATGAAGAAAAGATTTTCTCTAAAGATCTAGTAAAATTGCCATGCTACAACCTCTAACAATCTTTTATAGCATATAGGATTATATACAATGACTCAAACTTTGTGAGAAAATGCCTAGAACTGTGCAAATCAATAATGAACAGAATAAGATATTAGTAAAGATATTACCTTTCTGAAGATACAAGCCTGATCCAATGTGCTTCATCATATGAATCATAGTGTATGAGTATTTTCTCATCAAGCTCAGACAAGAGGAACAAGATATTAGATTTATTTGTGCAATAAAGTGATAGGACATAAGATACACCAATTAAACTGCAAATACACAAGAAATTACATAGTATGTGTGAGAAAGGAAAAAGCAAACTATAACCTACTATACTATAGACACAGTTTGATAAGCCTAACATTCATACAACTCCATTGAAATATAAAATTATAAAAATATATATTGAGGAAATATGATGATTAAGAATACTTATCATTAGAAAACTTGGAATATTGAAGTTTATTATTTCATATCATATTAGCTCACACCTGAAGAATCCAATGTATGCGGTAAATGATAGGCAAATTAATTAAATTATGACTTGCCCTTTTTTTTTCCTTTTAATTTAAGGTGTATGTGGAAGAGAGTGAGAGATTTTCATAATAAATTAAGCATAATTTATACGTGAGAGAATCTGAAAGAACATAGTCTTGATTTCTCATAAGAAACTCTTACGAGAAGTTTTCTATGAAAGTATTTCAATAAGTATCCTATCTACTCAAAAAAATGTTGTACAAATGTAAGAGCTGCCTATAGGAGATATTGAGAAACATTTCATAAAGAGGTCAAAACAGAAGTAAAAAAGAAGAGAATAAAAAGGTTGAAATAAAAGAATTTAATTAATCCATTATACAGAATCATATAAAACTATGTAAATAGGATCAGAGAAAAATGTTAAAACTTAAAGCTTTGACAGAAGAAGTCCGCATTATAAAATCAAAATTTACAAAATGTGGAGATAAGAAAATAGTTAATCTAAATTCTCTCCATTTATAGAACTTTGTGATTGCAAGTGGACGCTTATTCAACACATAGGCTTTTAATGTTAAGCTTTTATTTATTTTCTTTCTTGATAAAATGAAACTTTATTTTTATGTGTAAAAATAAAAAAAGGAGTGCTTTGGACGGCTAAGGGTAAGGTATATAGGTCTATCATTACTAAATAAAAAAAATTATATTTTTTAAATTCATCCATGATGTAGAACAATTTCTAAGTGTAAGTTTTCAAATAATTTAATGTTATGAACTGAGTAAATAGGTGCTATGGCATATAATAATTATAATAGATATTTTTAAATACAATCGAAATAAATAACGAACACGCTGGTCAGGAAAATTTTTGCAGATTTTGGTTCAGGGAAATGTCAGGTAAAGGATCATAGAAGGGAAATTCCAAATGAAAATTAGGGTGGGTGATACTACTCAATCTGTTAATATATATATATTATTATAATATATATTTAATATATAATAATATATATATTATAATTATATATAATATATATATATATATATGTGGTAGGTGCATTAGCTTATTGATAGTTGAAGAAGTGTAATAATAGTGCTATTTACCAAGTTGAAGGTTACAACATTGATGATTCCAATTTATGAGAATAAATATATCTACTAAGTAACTCCACATAAATAAGTACATTATATATCATTTTATAACTATATATATTATAATATATTACACTGTGGTACACAGCTATGGAGAATACAAGAATTATGAATTGAAGATATATTTATAATCTATAATATAATATAATATATAATATATATATATATATAATATATATATATATATATATATATATTATATATAATTATATATATATATTTATAATATATATAATATATATTTATTATTATAGTGTTAATTAATGCATTTTAAGAGGATTTTTTATTAATTAGATGTTATATAATAAAGAACATAAGTGGGAATGTAAAGAAAGATTAAGATATACTGCCTTCTCCGGGATTAGAACCATACTCCGCATGTTGTCGAAATATATGAGGAAATATGCTCTCAGATTGACTTTACGGACTGATAGTGCTATCCTATCAACAAAATATAATAAGTTGAGTGTGAGTTTTACTAAAACAGCGCAACATGCCGTGGTTCAATCCCGGAAGAGGCAAATAATTATTTACCTTCCCACTTATGTTTTTTATTTAAACATCTAATAATAAATTGCGATTATGCAATATTTAAACTCCTACATATTATTAAGAACGAGGGATAGGACAGGCTGGACACCTTGGTGATGTCGCCTTGACAGGGAACTTGGTTGCCTTTTAACTGTTCTTGAATCCACAAAATCATAATATTATTGCGGGGTAGCACAAAATAGACCAAATACAGAATGAGTTTATGAAGAAACACTTAATTATACATTATTAAAATATAAATAAACTACTAAATATAATAATTGAAATAACTTCACATCTATCAAAAATAGCCAAAAAGTTCAGTTACTTGGAAAAATAGTAGATCAGAGAAGTAAATAAGATTACGAAAGCTAGACTTCTCATGGAATATCTAATGTTAAACTAATATTGATTTTATTTAACATATAAGTTTTTAAGTGAATATTAAAGATTGTTTTATAAAGGTTGAACCAATGTTGATTGGATAGTGAAATAAAAATAAATGGGTTTACAATTGTTTATTATACGCTTAGCATATATGTACATATAACATATACATGGGATAGGGGAGATGAAAAACATTAATTGCAGCAATTGATAATTTATTTGAAGAATGTTATTAACAAATGTTAATATTATATATATATATAATATATAATATATATATTTAATATATATATATATAATAATAGTATATTATAATATTATATATAATTATATTTATATAATAATAATATATATCAATTAATATATATAATTTAATATTTAATTAATATATATAATATAATATATATTATATAAGTGTTGGCACGATACCATAAATTGTAGGAAGAAGGCCATTATATATGTGGTGTGCTGTGTGTGTGTGCAGGATGTGTGTCTGTTTACAAGTGTGCTCTTCGCTCATAATTTATATCACAATTGAAATACCTTACGCAATGAACTATATGTCCGAAACACTCATCAAAAATAAAAGTTATAATATAACCGATATGACTCGAATTAATCACAGGTGACTTTTATCTCACTATTAATGTGTTAAGTAAACTTCAAAATTAATTCTTTGCATTACCTCAAACTTCCTTATTGTATTTAAGGTAATAAAACTATTTTGAGCGATTTTGATATTTTAATAAAACATTGGATATAAATATATTTGATCATAGCTCGGATAGTTATATCTTATTGCCCTTACTTAACTAAGTTTGATATAAAATCTTTAGTGAATATATTAATAGGATAATTAATATTATATATATATTATAATAGTATATATATTATAAGTTATATATATATATATAATTATTACTATATAATATATATTATATATATATAATATATATATATATATATATTATATATCATTATATATATATATTTATAAGTGATGCGGGTTAGCATCTATCGATCATACCGTTAGTGAGCTATTACGTACACTCATTATATTTAAAAGATTCACGCCTCCACTAATCACTCGCGCTTTCCCTGCGTAGATAGTTTGACCGTAATATAGATTTATGATTCAAAGATTTGAATAAAGATAATATATGTCAAAATACTATTAAGTTAAGAGAAATACTTTAGAATAATGGAATCTCAATCGACTAAAATGCTATAATGAGTGCAGATTCACTCGAGGTGGTAATCAAACGTATGTTAAATGTATTGTAACTCATGATCTTTACACACATTAATAGTTAATAATAATTTTAGATATAAGCAACAATAAGTACACATTAGAGGTATTATATTGTAATTGTGCCTAAAAAATAATCGCGTCCATCTATACAGTACTTTCTGTTCTACCTGAATATATGTTATATATATATACCATAATTACGAAGCGATCTGTTAAGTGAGAAGAATTTTTATAAAATGAGGAATGATCAAATGAATATTCGTGAAGGTATTAATAAAGAAATGAAAGATATCATTATATATAAACTAGTAGCTTAGAAATATACCTACTTTAGTATCTGTGGAATATTATAATGACCTATCAGATACTATCATTGCAGCTACTTATAAGGAGTTTCCCACTGTATTATAAATAAAGGCATTTTTATTTGTAACTAATATATATAGAACATAAGTTAATAATCTGGATCATCCATGTATGCAGTTGTAATAAAATATATTCAATTACCGTAATTGTCTTATATTAAATTCAGCTACACCCCATTTACCTATTTGATGTTATACCCCGATGTTGTTTGTATATTATACCGCTTATAAATAAAATAATTTTTTAGTTTATTAATATCTTCATATATTTGAATCACAAGAATAAGGTCTTTGATTTTTTTTATTTTTATTTTATGCTCCTTATATAATGTCACCAAAAATAGTATATCATATGGTAGATGCATAATAACATGGCATCTCACGGTGCTTTAAGATCTGATTATCAAAACGCTGTGGCATAGGCGAAAAAAAACATAACCTAGCTAATTTGACACCTTTTATCTTATTCAAAATTATAGGTGACACTATCTCGCAGTTTTGTTAATTTTTTGAAGTATTTGTTTATTTAAATTTGCTATATTATAAATTTTTTAGATGACCTGCTAAAACTCCAATTATATTATATCATATTTCTCATGCACACCTTATCGTTACAAAACTCATTCATTTTTTTTTATCAATCTAGTATTTTAAAAATATTAAATATTTAGTATAGTTTTAAATACTGCATCACTAATATATATTATTTATATATATTAGATACATTTATTTTATTTAACTTATTGACATATTTTGGGGGTTTCACAAGATATCTATTTATTCATCTACCTCTATATATAATAAATAAAATAATTCGTCTGTCAGCTAGGGTGAAAGCTATATCAAATATAACATACTCACGACCACACATTACAAGTCCCGAACACTTACCGCTGATTATTTAGGTAAGTCATAGAACCATAAAGCTAGAGTATGGAGGGCTTATCAAATAAGTATATATTAGATATATGAGGTTTAGTCTATGATCATCTCCAGTTTCTTATATAATTAAACCTGGAAATGAATAAATCCAGATATATAAAACAGTATTCTCTTACCTTGTAAAAACTCAACAGATTAATACTATATGTTCAGGTTTTCATATATGATGAGTAGATTTTTTAATGAAATGCACATCTTAAACGCATTTCCTCTACTCCTTGTACCTACCTAATAATCTTCGTAATAAGGTATACCTTACATCAAGCCTTACAGACTGCAGGGCGAACAGCAACCAGCTTTCTCTTTTTCGTGAGGAGTGTTTAGGAAATTTTGGTAAAGGCATCTTCCTCTTTTATAGTATTCCATATATAGGCACTATCATAGATCACCATAGATGTCTATGTCTAGCTCCATTGAAGTTTGCAATAATCATGGAGACTTACTCTATTATATATGTAATGTTACACGTTTTTGGTGATTATAAACTGCCAGGCGTTTATCTTACTCTCTAGTGATCCTAAGGTCAGGTTTAAAAAAAATCATCTCAACTTTTATCTGTGGTTTAAACTCGTTAATTTAAAATCTGTGCATACCATCTCTTAATTTTCTTCAAAACCTTATTTTTTCTATACTACATCGAGAACCAATATTCGAACTAGCCCCCCATTTATTATATATTGTACTCATTGGTATTGGATCAAAAGGGCAGTATAGCAATTTTTACGATATTATTTTATTATTCACGTTTAATAAAAGTTAGTCACATTTCCTGCCATTTACTACTTGAGATCCACACCCGCATTAATTTGAAAACTAAACTATTACAGACTTATTGTCCAACCCTCACTTTACTGCGTTGCTCTGGTATTGACTTTTATTGTTCGACCTCTCAAAGTATTCATAGCTTTCACTTTACCTTTACCGACTTTTACTTCCTTAGTACTGCTCATATCAATAAATATTTACTAAGTTTATTCTTGCTTTGATTTATTTTAGGTCTAATTAGTCGATACATAAACATCTAAGCATTGCCTCTTTTACCTCTCAAAGCAGTTATCAAAGGTAGGTGAAGTGAGCGATAACTATTGTTCAAGTATTTTCAGAAATACCTTATATTAAATCGTAGTTGAGTTGAGTAGGAATATATCCTTGTTATGTTTCAAGAACATATATTGGTACTGAGGATATTATACTTAATCATTTAGAGTCTACCATCGATATAATATATATACGTGACATTATCATACTAGATTCCCTATAACTAATACCAAGCATAATTTGAAACATACAATTTAGTACTGTAACTTATATTGTTACCATAATTCACTATTTATATCATTACGTATTGACTGTACTGGTCTTTTGTTCGACCCAAGTATTAATCGTAGTTTTCCTCTAACTTATCCGGACTTA
>JABUQX010064196.1:7500-29746 GCA_015478945.1 Trachelipus rathkii | reverse complement strand
AAATATAAATATATATATATATATAATATATATATATATATATATATATATAATATATATATTAGATATATATATATATAATTAATATATATATATATATATAGAAAACAGTGTGTTACAACAAATGCAATAAATCATCATGGGAAATAGTGAGAGTGGTGTCCCACAGGGTTCAGTGCTGGGGGCCACTATGACTATTGTTCCTTCATATGCATAAATGATTTAGACCAGGAACTTCAATGCAAGGTCTCTAAGTTTGAAGAGGATACCAAAGTAGTAGTAAGGGGTGGACAACCTCCGCTAAAACCGACTACCGGAAGTTGCAACCCGGAAGTTGCCACATGTTGCAAAGCAACATTTTCCAAAACATCCGGTTTTTCAAGCTTGACGTGTCAAGTTAGGGTTTTTAAGGTCCGGTGAGACCGAAGTTAAGGTCTGAAAGACCGATTCCGTGGTTTTGAGCCTGAACTCACTGGTGTTTTACCCCCAAAAGGGGGCTTAGCCCTCCAAAGGGGGTTTTTGGTTCCTAGAAGGCTTTAAATAATCGATAGATCATTTTTGATGGTTTCAATCGATTTATCGATGTTTTCTACCCATATATCGATGTTTAAATTCGATTTTCTACGGCTCTGGTTGGCTCTTTTTTAACATTGAAAAATAGAACAAAGAAATTATTAATAACATTCATTCCATATATCGCTGTAGTTGGAGCGTCCGATTGGATACCGCCTGGAAATTCCTGGAATCCCTGGAAGGATTTCCAGGAACTGGAAACTGGAAAATGGTTTCCGGAAAACTGGAAACTGGAAAAAAAATTTTAAAATTAAAATTTAAATAATATTATATATATATATATATAATATATATAATATATATATAGTATATATATATATAATTAATTATATATAGTATATATATTATATAAATATATATATATATATATATATAATATTATATACTATATTATATATAATATATTACATGCTTAGAGAATACGTCCATGCAAGGGAAAATATTGAATACACACGCACACGCATACGTACACGCACACACACACACACTTTTATATATATATTAGACGTATACGTACTTACATGCATGGAAAGATACAAACATACACGCGGGCGCGCGCACATACATACGTATGTAAATTTTTTCCGTCGTTGAGCCGGTTCCGCCTCCGCCCCTCGTCAGAGCTCTCTAAAGCCGCACGTCTTTACCGTTCAAGAGCACACATCTATCTGATTTTAAAAAAGATTGTAGAGAGGGCGAGAGAAGGTAAAAAGAGGGGAGAGAAGGGGAGATATGACAAAGAAAATCTAATTATCATTTAGGCCTAAAGGGGTAAGGAACAAAGTAATTTAAAACCCACTAAGAACAATTGCGTTGGAACCACGAGGTGAGAGAGGACTGGGAAAAAAAGATTATTATCTTTATACAGAGGGAGAGAGACAAAGGTTTTGTTACAACTCTTTCTTTAAAACTAATTATCATTTTAAAAGAGGGGGAGTTATAGACAAAGAAACTTTAATTAACATTTAAACTTAAAGGTTAAAATGTCATCTGTAAATTATAACGTTTTAACATTTTTTTAGGAACAAAGCAACAGATGTTCTTGTAATTGACACCTGTTCTTTGTTCTTGCACTAACAAGAATACAGTTCACACATGTTACATGAAGGGTCAAGAAACACATACACATATAAAGGGAATACCCTCTCTAACACTAACTAACTAACTAACTAACTAACTAACTAACTAACTAACTAACTTAATAAATAATTTAATACTAAACTAACTAACTAACTAACTAACTAAAACTAACTTAACTGAAACTTACCTTATATTTATATATCAAGTCAATTGCCGACATTTCTTGGATTTCCTAAGGTCGTTCATATTTAATATATACAATTTTCGATTTTTCCTAAATTTGTAAGTTTCTATTTATTATTTTGTTAAATTAATGTTATTTACTTATTATTTTAGTTTTATTTATTTTTATTTTAAAAAAAAGAATCTATAATTTTTTTTAAAAACTTTTATTTATTTTGCTTTGTTTTCTTTAAACATGTGTTTTTACTAAAATTTCTTTCATTTTATGTTTTATAACTTAAAAATATTTTGCGTTTTTACATACCCTAAATCAGTAAGCAGTAATCAGTAAAATCAACTGCCTTCCAGCCACCTTCCTACCTCCATGATCTATGGATCTATTGATCTATTGATTCAAGTCATATTTTTTGTATTAACATAACACAAAAACCTTTTAGTTATTTTGTTTTGTTTCTTTAAACGTTTATGTTTTTTACTAAAAAAATTTATTTACCCTTTTGTTTTGTTTTCTTTAAACATTTTGTTTTACTAAAAATTTATTCTTTTTTGTATATAACTTTAAAAAGGATTTTTACATAACCCTAAAGCAGTAAAATCAGAAATCAAACTGTCATCCAGCCACCCTCCTACCCTTCCAAGATCTTATTAATCTATTGACTCAAGTCATATCTTTTGTATAACATAACACAAAAACTTTTATTTATTTGTTCTCTGTTTCTTTTAAAAAACTTATATATTTTAACTAAAAAAAAATTTAGATTATAAATTCAGCAGATTTTTTCTGATTTTAAAAATTTTGGACATAACATTAAAAATTTCATTCATTTTCATTGTTAATATAAACTTAAAAAATTTGCATTATTTACATACCCTATAAAAGCAGTAAAAATCAGATAATCAGTTAAATCAAAACTGACCTTCCAAGACCAACCCCTAACCTATCCAATGATCTATTGAAATCTAATTGAATCTATTTATCTATTGATTCAAGTTCATATTTTGAAAATTAACAAAAAAACTTTTATTTTTATTATTTGTTTGATATTACTTTTAAACATTTTGTATTTACTAAAAAAATTTATTACTTTTCAGTATATATATAACTTTAAAAAAATATTGCAATTTTTAATATACCATAAAGCAGTAAAATCAGTATATAATCAAACTAACCATCCAGCCACACCTCCTACCCTATCCATGATGCTGATTTAGATATCTATATATAAATCTATTGATTTACATGTCATATTTTTATTAAATTGCTATGTATTATACATACCCTAAAGACGTAATTCAAGTTGTTTATAAAATATATCCAAATGACAAAGTTAAAATGAAAAATATCAGCAAAATATATTTTAAAAACATAATCTACTAAAAATAATAATGATATAAATTATACAAATTAACAATGTAGTTAAATGTAAAAACATAAAACAAAAAATATATCTCATGCTAGCCTAACTGAATACAGCATTCAATTAACAAAAGCGATAAACTAAATTAGAAAGTATTCAACTTTTACCAGACAGAAGTCATTTCATAGCAAAATACTCAGATTACTATTACTATTTAACAAACGCACAAATTATTATTATATGAATGATATATATAAAAAATTATTATTATTATTAATTAAATTAATTATTATATATAATTATATATTATATATTAATCAGATATTATTAAAAATATATAATTAATTATTTATTATGATTAATTTAATTATTAATTATATATTATTATTATTATAATTATTATTATATCATTATAATATATATAATGTATTATTACACAATATAGATCTGCACCAACACCTATTTAAAGAAAAAAATAAACGCTGCAATCACTTTTGCCGCAGTTGTACCCAACATAGAAAACAATTGGTTAAAAGGTAAATTGTTCTCTACACATGACACAACTAAATACATTTACGTAAATCTATTTACGTCTCAAGTGATAGCCAATCAGAGGAACTGCATATTGCTTATAGCCAATCAGACGGACATGACCAAATGAAATTCGAGGAATTGATCATCATTAATCTTAAATATATCTTTTTTGACACATTGTGAAGTTACGAGATTTATTACTTTGTACCCGATATCTATTTGACACTGAGGATAGGAGGCTGACGAGATTTTATACTTTGATTCCCTTATGTCACTTAATAAACTAAACATCTGTTTTTATCTTAAAAAAGTAGTTTATATTATTATTATTAATTATTATTATATATAATAAAATATGAATATAATTATGATAATTAATTATTATTATTTTAATTTTAGAGAAATTATTAATTTACTGTCATTCACTTATATTGTAAATATTTATCTAACAGATATATATGTGTACATAATGTACATAACAAAAATCATAATAAACATAACCACCACACACACACACCACACATCAACACACACTTACACACACACACAATAATTATATAAAACTTTACTTAATACATTAGCCTTGGCAAATACATACGATAACTACTAATGATCACAAGGACTGCTATAATTTCTTATGATGTTAAGCAAATTGATAGATAAACATATTCTAAACCTCGGTTAGGGAAGACATTTACAATTTTTCACCATGTTTTAATATAATACATTTCGTTTTGGTTAATGAATATATTTCTATATTACGAAATTATTCTATTCCTAAATAATATATAATATATACAATGTTGAGACTAGATAATGTATTTATATATTTATATATAGTTTCATTTTAATGTTATCTTTTTTAACTTAGTTATTAAAAAATAATCCAGATATTTTTAAAACTATTTATTTTTGCATTATTCTGTTTTAAAAGACATTTATATAATTGCTAATATTTGGTATTTTCACATCTTTATGTTTATAACTAGTTACGACTTTGTGGATCTGATGACCACTCACACAGTTGGTTATTCTGGTTGTAAATCAGTGAATCAAAACCAACCCACACCTCACCCTCCTTACACCTTCCTAATGTTACAAAGTTTACCCACGCGCGATAATGTCAGTCATTATTATTTGAAATTAATATAACATTTTCACAAAAAACTATTTTAATTTATTTTTATGCTATAATTATACTGTTTAAAAAGTAAAAAAATCAGTAAAAGAAAATTTTTAAAGTTTTAAATGTTTAATAACATTAAAATTTTATATGTCATTTTTTATTTGAAATGTTTAAGTAAAAACGAATAATATCAGTTAATTCAAACCACCACCCACCCTCCTACCATTCCCAAATAGACTATTGATCTTATTGATCATGATTGATCTATTTGAATTCAAAGATCATATTTTGTATTAAATAACATATAACATAAAAATAGGAAATAAAGCTCTTCCAAAAGAAATGATACTATATCATTACAGATAGGAAAATTACACCGAAAGTGCTAAAAATACAGTATATAACGAAAAAGTATTCACCACAGATAATGCGATCAGTAAATAACATAACATAGAATAACTATAGAAAAGACTAAATAAATAAGAACTGTACTAAGAAGCGAACGAAGACACTATAACATAGACTTGCAAAAACTGATAATCGAGATAACTTAATAACAATTAGCAAAGTTATCCCTACTTAACAACAGTAATAGTTAACTAACAATTACCAACGAAACGTTAGCGATTTTACACATTTGTACAAGCATATATCTACTTAAACTATCAAGTTGTTATGAAGTATTTACAATTAAACAATAAGTAATAATTTATTTCAAAAATTTATACATACCATTATCCTAGAACATATACGATACTCCCACCATACAGAAAATGCATAACATAGCAAAGTGGATTGAACCAATCAAATAATAGCCATAACATAAAGTTGAGAGCTAAAGAATATATATAACCAAAAACACTACCACACCTTAATACACGAAAAATAAACTTGCTAACATAAAACAAAAAGTTCACCTTATTAACAAGGCAGTAGAAGTATATAGACTAACATTGGACCTACAGGAAACCATATCCTTAATTCCGACTTTTTTCAAGTGTATAGTAAATTCATTCTAACAATTTCAATGATAATAATATTTAAATATTATATATGAACATATTAATTAAACTTGTGTTCACCTTTATGAATAAAATTTATCATAAATACGCCCCCAAATGGAATGACAAAACATTTAACAATTGCTAAATCAGGTTAGGTATATCGACTCTCTGAGTGCGTCTACATCATGTTAAATCCAAGTAGTCATGGTATTCTGATCGAGAAGTTTCTTATTCCATGTTGTGAAGCTAATTATGTTAATTATATTCATAACACCCAATTTCCCACCTATAATAAATGTCCGAATGCTAACAATGCTTTAAATACCATAACAACCCTTCTTGCGGGGTTGTCTATGTTCTATATTGTCATTTTTTCATTACTTCAAATCTTAAATCTCTTTAACATTGTCTACACATGAACATGGCTTTCTCATTCTCTCCATTCTACTACTATCATTTATGACACAGTCAATCATTACTTCTCTCAACTGCCCTTTAAGCTCATCATTATATAATTACAATAATAATAATAATTAATAATAATAATAAAAATAATAATAATAATAATAATAATAATAATAATAATAATAATAATAATAATATAATAATAATAATAATATAATAATTAATAATAATAATAATATAATAATATAATGAATAATAACAAGAGGAAATCCCTCTCTGAACATTATTGACGTTTATCTGTTATTTCTTTAAATAAAGCTATGCCGTAAGTCCCATTCCAGATTTTTTAATTAAGTTGTTGCTGTCCTTAGATAAGCTTTTAAAAGCTATTTTTCAATACAAAAAAAAATTCTACTTATGATGAAAGCATTTTGTTTATTTACTCCTTTAATTTATATTAAGATAAATATAAATTTAAGAATGTAATAAAAAAAAATATTTAATACACCAAATCGGCAAGGATTTTCAGTAAAAAACTGCTGTTTTGTCAGATATTCTAGAAAAGATGAGATGAGAGAAACCTAGTATACTATAATATATCATATATTATTATACTATTATATATATATATATATATATATATTATATATATATATATATATATACTAATATATATATTATATATATATTATATATATATATATATATACATACTATATATATATACTATATATATATATATTATATATAATGAATGTATATAATAATAAAACCATATAATAATATATATTATATATAATAGATATTATTATTATATATATATATATATATATAATATATATATATATATAGTTAACCTATATTAAGTGCGGGACGATGTTTTCCTTTTACCGTCTGGCAGCACAGGGATATATTAGCTGGCCTGGCCAAATTAATAACTATTAGGAAAAATGAACAAAATTCTATGTACGCCAGATAGCAAGAATTTTCACTGCGGTAAGAAGAGTAGGAACAGAAAATTTACCAAATAATTTACAATGTTGAAATTTAGGGAATTGACTAAGTAGTTGCTTTTTTTAATGATTTTATATAGTAGTTTCTTTTTTATCACTTTTATATAAAATTTTGAATAATTTAGTTCATTTATTGGGTTCGATTTTTATCATAGCATACATAGTGCGGTAGAGGCTATCCTACCCTACCCCTTACCCCTATGTATCGCCCTTTATACTATATATATATATATATATATATTAATATACTTATATATAGTATATATATATACTATATACCTATATATAGTATATATATTTATATAATAATATATATATATATATTATATATATATATACCGCGTATTATATTATATACTATATATATATATATATATATATATATGGATATATATATTATATATATATTATTATATATATTATATATATATAGTATATTATATATATATATATATATATATTATATATATATACTATAGTATTATATTAGTATATATATATATTTATATATATATATAATATATATTATATATATATATAATATACTAATATATACATATTATCATATATAATATTATATATATACTATATACTATATATATATATATTATCATATATATAATATATCTATAACGATATAGAAATCTATATAACGATATCTAGTCACCTGGCAATCTTACAAAGGCCAGTGGCGTCATAATGAGTAAACATTTTAACTAAAACTTTAAAAGTACGTTTCCAGCGTTGTCGGTGATTTTTTTATTTACGTTATTAGTGTAGTGAATGTAGTCCTTAGCTTTTAGTTATTTATTAAATATTTAAATAGTATGTACTTCTTGCCGCGTTCTTATTTGTTGCAATTCATTGCAAGCTTAACCTGGCTGTACAGATTTAGAAAAAAATAAAATTACAATCGAATCATGTATAGAGATATCGGATAGATCATGCAGAATCTCTATGTAAATGTATCCATGGCTCACATTTGATTCTTAACTAAATCCCGTCTCTTTTATAGAGATTAATCATTTAACGTCTTTAAAATATTTTAATGACAGCTTAGATCTAGTTTTTTTTTCAAGTTATATTTATCATAGTTCGTTGTATTTTTTGTCAATGTGTGCAGGGAATTATAGGAAAGTGCCATATACTCTTTTAATCCTCATTAGTTGTTCTTATGTTTGTATAGATTTTCTATTTTCGTTATTTGTATTAATTTTAAAAGACATTTTCAGGTGAGTATGGGTCAGACAGTTTGAAATAAAAATAATAGACTTAACATGATACCACTTATATAAGGCCAGGTCAGTTCCATTAAATGTTTTATTTTATATAGTTTTATTTGTTTAATGATTATCCGTACTTTTATATATTACTTTTATTTTTTTCATTTTCTTTTATTTTCGTTGTTTCATATATTTACTATGTATTCATAAATATGTTTATATACATTTTATTATATATATTTGTGTATAGCTGTATTTCGTATTTTTATTTATTTTATTTTATTTTACATTTATTTTTATTTTTTTAATTTTTATTTTATTTTATTTTACTTATTTTATTTTTTCTATTTTATTTGTTTTGTTTTATTTTTGCTTTCAATATGCTTTATGTTATTTTCTATATTTTCATTACTTACATTTCGCACTGTTATATTAGTTTTATTGATTATTATATATATTAAAATGAACCAATACTAAATTTGAATTTATCGATTTATCGGTTATCGCCTTAACGGCGATATTTTTATCACGAGTTATCGGATATCGGTTATCGATGATAAGGTTTTCGTTATCGATTTATCGGTTATCACGATAATATTTTTCGCTATCGTGCCCACCTATGCCCATGACCTTCCAATCATCTTTAGCCAAATTGGGTTGCGACCTCTGCTCTAACTTGCAACACTACAAAAATAGATTCAACATCAACTAAACTGCCTCAAATATCTGCACAAAATGTAACCAGACCCAGAAACTGCGTATCATTCCTTAATGGACTTTCCTACTAGCTGTCATCCTAGAGAAATCTTCGAAATCACAGCCGTAAGCGATCTATAGGGGAGGCCAGCAGCGGCTGGTTGTGGCCACACTGAGGCTTGGTCTGTGGGAGATAAGGTAAGGTAAAAAGGTAAGGTAAGGTAAGATAAGGAAAAGGTTTACTTTCTGACCAGGACTCACTTTTTGATCGAGTGACTCGAGTCGCCATGAAGTCTCTCAGTGGTCAATAGCTTGAAAAGTACTTGTATCAGATGGAATTAAAAAATTATTATTTTTTTTAAATTATTAACGTAAATGCATGCCACATAAGGGTAACCTACTGGGGGCGGGGCGACCCATGAGTGCTGGTGAAATAATTTATAAAAAAATATAAAAACAGTATTAATTAAAAAAAAAAAAAAATAAACCACATTCTACAAACGCCGTCACTGAGGCAATCGACTCAACTATTGACCATTGAGCGACTTCACGGCGACTCGAGTCACTCAATCAAAAAATGAGTCCTGGTCAGAAAGTAAATCTTTGCCGGTAAGGTGTATATATATATATATATATATATATAGGGAGAGGTGATTATAACTACTATATATATATATGATATATAATATATATATATATATAATATATATATAAATATATATATATACTATATATATATAATTATAATTCTCTTTTCAGTTTTTTTAACGCATTATACAAATTGGGTAGGCAGTTAATCATATATATATATTATATAAATAGATATATTATATATATATTATATATATATATATATTATATATATATATTATATATACTATATATATATATATTAATACTATATACATATAACCAGAAACATAGTATTGCCTATTGGATGTTATTTCGGAAATATAAGAAATGGAGGCCTTCCAGATTTTTTAAAAATTAAGTTGTTGTTCCTTAGATAAGTTCCTTTTTAAAGCCTAATTTTCTTTCAATATAAAACCTACACTGCGTTTCCATTATACACTATTTTAATTATTTTAATTATATAAACGTATAAATATCACTTAGTTAATGTAATAAAGAATTTTTATCTTAAAATACCAAACATTTACAAAATGCAAGGATTTCAAATTAAAAACTCTTGTTGAATGCATTTAGACACTAAGAGAAACTTATCTATATATTATAATATTATATGATACTATATATATTTATAATTATATATATAATATATAATATATATATATATATATTATACTATACTTATACTATACTTATACTATCTATATTTAAGATGCCAGGCGTAGGTAAGTACGCTACCCATAACTTTTTAAGTTTTAAATAAAAGAATATTAAATGCTTTAAAAGTATACGTAAATTATTAAAATTATATATTATAAATTGAAAAAAGAACATTTACCTTTCTTCATAAATTAAAAGAAAAACAACCACAATAATAATGGCTATAATTAACACATTTAAATTACATTAGGAATCTTTGGGATAAGATGATTAAGGAGTAAAATTCTTTGCTACGGATGGACGAATAACGTCATTTTTTTACTATCAAGTTAATTATGGGAACGGGTTCGGCCTGTCTTACTATTAATCGAAAATTATTTTGAAAATTTTCTGTCAGCTCTCGTAATTTATTGCACGAAAAGTGTGAAAAGTACGCAGATGTCGTATTCCAGTTTGTTTGAATCTTTGGAACGAAATGTGTCTGATGTTGAATGTAATTTATTTTAAACTTTTTTGTAGGGTATTTAGCCTTTAATACTTAACATAATTTGAAATTAATGCATAATGGAGGTTGTGGCTAGATTTTATATTGAAAAAAAAAGCGTTTAAAACTATTATAAACACAGCGTTTATTTTAAAAACACCTCATAGAGAAAATGAGTCATTTCAATCTGTACTCTAAAATTAAATATTTATATCAAGTTTTTCATACAAATAAAGGTACGTTTTAAATCATTATTAAAATTAAACGTTTTATTACGTTGTCAATATGTCAATAGTGATATATTAATATATATATATATACTAATATATTAATATTATTTCGTATATAATAATATATATATATATATATATTATATAATCATATAAATATAATATTATTATATATATATATATAGTTATATATATAATATATATATATTAAAATACTTATTATAGTATATATATATATAATAATATAGTATTAATTTATATTATATATTATACTATATAAGATATATATATATAATATATATATATATATATATACTATAATTATATGATATATATATATATTATTTATATTATAATATTATATATATAGATATATATTATACCTCCATATTATATATATATAGTATATATACTATTATATATACAACGAAATATTTTACAAATAATATTTATATATACTATATATATTATATATATATACAATATAATAATATATATATATAACTAATATACCACTATATATATAATATATATATATATATATATATATATTATGATATATATACTATATATATATATATGTTATATGTATTTAGGATATATAATATACTATATATATATATCTTATATAATATGATATATATATATATATATAATATATATATATATATTATATATGAACTTAACGTAATTACCCTATATACTATACAACCCAACTATATATATATATATATATATAAATATATATCCCCTCATACCCCTATAATATACATAATATGATATATATTATATATCTATATATATTATATTCTATATATATATATATATATATATATATATATTATATATAATATATATATATATATATATACTATATATATACTATTATACTTATATATATATATATATATACTATACTATTATATAATATACTAATTATATCTAGTCATATTATTAATACTATAATTATATATATATTACTATTACTAAACTATATATATTATATATATATTATATATATATATATATACGTATATATATCTATATATGTATATATATATATATATTATATACTATATATATAATATATATATATATATATATATATATATATTATATGATATATATACTATATAAAAATATACTTATATTATATATATATAAATATAATATATAGTATATATACTATATATATATATATTATATATATATATATATTATATATAATTATATATATATATATATATATATTATAGATAATATATATTATATTTAAACTCTGCCTAACCAGTTTATTCTTACAAGTAGCCACTAGATATATATATATATATATATATATACTATATTTGTATATTATATATTATATACTTATTATATATATATATATACTCATATATATACCTATATATGATATATATATACTATATTAGAGAGAGAGAGAGAGAGGAGAGAGAGAGAAGAGAGAGGCGAGACGAGAGAATTCAACAAATTCTTTTTCAAATTTATTCCGTGCGATTTCAATGGGTGAACGAAAATTTCGTACCCGCAAATTTTCGTATTTTTTCGAAAAATCAGCAAGGTTATGATGCTTTGCCTAGTCATAATAATCTCTCTTATATCCGAAATACTGAAACTCTATGAACACAGACTGCCAATAGTCTTGGAATGTTTACTTCTAGAACAGAGTAGGAAGAACACATTCCTCTCACACATCGCTCTCCTCACTTATATAATTGATTAATTACTAAAAAGTAGTTGGCTTTCTTCTAAATATATTATCTTACATAAATCAGTGTTTCTTTTTTCACTTTCAAATAATTGTAATAATTTAGTGTGGAACTTACCAGTTAATTATCTCATTATTAAAATAGACTCAAAAAATATTGGTATAGAGCGAACCCTCTACCCTGCCTACCCTATGTATACGCTCCTTAACCACTATATAATAAATATACTACCATCACTATACATAATATACTATATCCACTAATATATCATAATAGTATATATATATATAGCCTAAGTATTCTAAAGGGTACCATAACTAACTAACCCTGAATTATAATATATAATATATTACGTATAAATTAAAATAATAAAAACCAATGAACTAATTACTATATCTATATAATATTATATTATACTAAAATACTCTATGAATAAAATACTATATAGATTATACAATATAATATCACATATATATATTATTAATTATCAACTAACTTACCACTATGCAACTCACTAGCAAATATATCATAAACTCATAAAGTACTATAAAAATAATAATATACATAAATAATAATAAGATAACCTCACTAGAATCTCTAACTATATACTATATAATTAATATATATATATATATATATATTATATAATATATATATCAGAGGCAGACTTCCACAATGGCACTCGTGAAATACTTAAGTGCTCAGCAAGATTTCAGAACCATTAATAGAAACGAATAAAATAATTATGAATGTTCACAATGTTTCGATAATATAATATTCATAATTTTTTTCCGAAAGTTGGTCAAAATAATGAAATTGATTACATGATAAACTATTAAACAAGGATTATGCAAAATTGAACGAACAAGAAGATAAGCGCTTTACACATATGACTTTAAGACACATTAAAATAATAAGGAATAAAATCGTGCCCAAAGAGAAGGAGAGATATGAGGGTATCTGTGAAAACTTGAAATTATTTTTTTTCACTTTTATTTACGAATGAAATGAGATAAGATTTAAAAAATAAAAATAAATAATAATATATCAATCTATTTATATTTAAAAAAAACTCATTTTCATAAAGCACATAAAATATTTAAAATACTACTAAATAATTGATAATTAAAACCAAGAGGAGAAAAAATGCACTAATTTGAACACATTAATATAAAAGTTAGGCGTGGAGAAACATAGAAAACACTTTAACATAGAAAAATATTTTTATAGGGACACTCAAGTAAACTATATACTATAAATACGTAATAAATATACTAATACCCACTATAAACACTCACTATGTATAACTATAACTATATACAATATAGTATTATATCAACTATAAAATATAGAAATATACCTACTATCTGTCAGGATCCAATATTACTCACTCACTATATAATATAAACTATGATATATATTAATATATATAAATATACTATATATAAAATATATAATAACTAACATATAATAGTATACACAACCTATAACTACTAAACTCATATTGTAATAGACTAACTGATCTAAGTAAACCTTAAGAAAATTATACCCTACAATATAGATAAATTATATATATACGTTCTAATACGCTAATAGGTTCATACACTACCTATATACGGTATAAATCAACTACCCCATATACTATCCAATTATAATATATATAACTATAAATAGCTACTCAGCATAAATACCTAGTATAACTATACACAACGCGTCAGTATATATATATATATATATATTCTCGTATATATATAACAATACAATTTGCTGTTTTACCAAATTGGTTTATCAGAGTAAGGAATAATTTGCTATATATTACATATTGTGACATGCAAGACATACAATTATCATGTAATAAAAACCAAAACATATAATAATTAGCCTATTTTGCTTAATTTTATGAACTCCACAGCCATTACTCTTTCGCTTGACATTATAGGAAAAGATTTTTCGAATATTCTAATTCTTTAATTTTTTCATAATTTATTTTAGTTTACGTGAAGTAAAAGTTTGCTCATTTGAAACGTCATTAAAATTATGCATATTAAGCGCTAATTTATTTCTTAATTTATAGATTAATTAAGGTAAATTTTTAAAAAATTTTTTATTCATTTTTTTTTACTTAATATCATTTCTTAAAGGTTCAAATCATAAATGAAAGATAATAAGTTGCCTGAAGTCAATTCTGATTGGTTTTACTTTTTCACGTGTTCATGGGAATATTAATTTAATTAATTACAATATAATATATATATATAAATATATAGTATACACATATAATAACACGTATTCTTATTATCTCTCACAATTTCTTCATATATAATATAGTATATATATAGAACTCATAATATATTATACTTACCGGCAATATTCTAAATACCCACATCATCTACCACAATATCCTATATTATATATATATATATGTAAGGAGAGAGCAGCCACATTAAATCTGAAATTCACGCATGATCCAATTTCATCGATCTCCGAAAATACACTAACTACCTATCAAATCATTACTATGACTCATACATACTATACATACATACCCATATACCATAATTACTTCCCTACTACCTATAATATATACTATACTACTACTATTAATATATATAATACTATATATATGAGATATATATATAACTAGAATAACTATAATATATATATAAATAATTATATATATATATAATATATAATTGAATATAATATATATAAAAGTCTTACTTTTATTAGTAAAAAATATACTAACTAATATATACATATAATATACGTGGATATATACATATATCGGTAGATCAAAAATCTTTCACTGTCAAAATAGAACTTAACAATATCTCCTTAAATAATTATATACTTTCCATACCAATAAATAATTAACATAATAATAATAATATATCTAATTATATGACTAATATACTACTATATACAATATATACACCCTATAAAAATAATCAGCATGACCATATATAATATATATATATACTATACTTATATATATATATACACCACACTATAGTATATATTTATATATATATATAACATAAAACGTATATAACTATATATATATACTATAATAATATATATATATAAATATATAATATATAATACCTATATATATAAGCTATATATATATATATATATATATTATAATATAAACATAACATCATCTACATATATATGTTATAATATCTATATTATATATGATATATATAATTATATATAGATAGATATATATATATATAAACTATATATCTATACATATACTAAACTATACTATATATATAATAATATATATATATCGACCTATTCTATATAACTATAATACCCTAATATTACTATAGTAGTACTATACATACGATAATTATATAATAATATATATACTATAATAATACTATATATATTATATATATATTATATATATATATATATATATATCAGGTATTGTTATATTATATGGATACATAATGTCGGAGCCATGTCCATGATAACATTTTATTCATACTTAAGGTATGGTAATCTAGTTATATCCTTAGGTCAGGTATTGTTATGTTAGCTTTATTAATAAGTTCAAAAACTTGGTTTATGTTAGCCGTAATTCATAATTCCTTACGTTAGCTAGGGTAGATCATAATAAATTTTGTATGATATTTCTATGTTAATGTTAAATTAATCTTGATACGTTATCGATACGATAGCAAAAGTAGGGTTCGATTAAATTTTATTGAGGAAATTTAGGTTATTTACTATTGATAAGCTGAGAAATTTGTTAATGCTAGTATTTATTCGTAGCTTACTAGGTTAGATAGATTAAATTATGTGAATTTTATTAGGTTTTATTAGATAATGCTACGTTAAATGTTATGTCTAAACAATATTTGAGTTTGTAATACAGTAAATACTGTTACATATACGATATGAAGCAGTAAATCCATAGATCATGGGGTGGTGAGATGGGTGGGTGGAATGGATGGGTTGGTAAATTACGCTACTGCTTTATTTATTTTCTATTTTAGGGTCCATAAATCAAGTTTTTCATAATAAAAATTTATAATTTTACGAAAGCTAAATTAAATTTTTTAAAAACCTTTAACTAATGAAACAAATTTTACATTAAATTTTTAGCTAACGTTAAAAGAAAAATATGAAATTCTTTAAAGTTATAGGTTTGAAAGGAAACCAAATAAATATTTAATCTCAAATTAAAATAGATTGTTAATGCGTAAACGATAACAGGATACTATATGAGTGGGCACGTAAATGATACAACTGAGTTTTGCAAAGGGAATGTTTGTTTGCTATTTTATTTATTTGTTATGATTTTTATTGGTACATTTGAACTGATCACTAGAAAGTAGTATAAATTTATTAAAGTCAGGGCTTAAAAGAAAATAAATTAAATATAAATGGCAGAGTTTAAAAGACAAAATAATTAAATATATATATGTTACAGCTTAAAACAATATATATTACAATATAATAGCTTGCGTTAGAAAAGAAAAGGAATTAATGTATGTATTTATTAAAGTTAACTTTCAAAGTTTAGACTATGATCTATTTGAAAAGAAATTAAAAACTTAAATGTTTCACCTTGAAAAGAAAATGAAGCATACAAATTACTAATGTCATAATTTAAAGGACAATATATTTTAAGTATTAAAGTTAATGTTCAAAGCATAGAAAACGATTATAGTGAAATATATGAAAAGAAATTAAAATATAAATGTTCTACCCTGAAAAGAAAATGGAGTACACAAATTATTAAAGTCATACTTTAAAGAAGAATATATTTAAATATAATAAAGATGATATTCACTATGGATGACTATGATGACTACTACAAAGCTACTACAACTACCACTATGATAATGTAATAAATAGTTCTCATGTGGGGAGTATACATTTGCTTAACACGCACACATACACTTATAAATAAATAAATAAACATAAAATATATTATATACTATATAGTATATATATATATATTTATATATAATATATATATATATATATATATATATATATACTATATATATATATACTACTATATTATACAGTATATATATATTATATATATATAATATATATATAATATATATATATATATATATATATATATATATATATATACTATATTATTATATATATATATATATTATATATTTATTATTATATATATATATATATATATATATAACTACTATTATATATATATATATATATATATATATATATATACTATATATATATATATATATATATATATTATATCAGTATATATATCTATTATATATACTATTATATAGTATATATATATAATATATATAATATATATATATAAAAAAAAATTTAAAAATATATAATATATATATATATATATATTTATGTGTGTGTGTGTGTGTATGTTATGTATCCAACTTTGAGATTTATAGCCTCTCATAGATGGTTGGAGCCAGTGTATTCGTCCTCGGCATCCATCATTACATATGCTTTGACGTAACATACATTATACAATTCAAAGAGCAAGTTTTAGATTCGGTCACCTCACAACTCTGGCTCCGATACTGTCCCGCTCGTTTTCTGAATCCAGCTCTTGGTAATCGGTTGTAAGACTATTTTTAAAATTCGTTTAGAGACTGGTACAAATAAAGCTTCATTCTTGAGATGAAGGAATGAATGAAAAGAAAATAATACTCCTTTGTATATAAAAGAAAACCATGCGGTCGTGAATATTCTACATATTATATTATGTAGTCATTTTCAAGTTAAGCTAATCGAAATGTATAATAGATTAATAGATCACAGATGGCAAGAAAGGGGTGGGGTTGGATAAGGGTCGGATAGAGTTTGATTTATTGACATATTGATCTATTGTTTAATTGATATTTTTAATAAAATTTAGCAAAAACATAAAATGTTTCTAAAAATTTTTATGTAGTGCTCTTACAAAGAATTTATTTTCACGTTAAGTTTAAATATGACTTTAAATATGTGTTTAAATATGACTTTAGATGTTACAGGGTAAAAGAAAATGATTTACTTAAATTATTATTGTTTAATGGTTAAAGTTACGTCTTTAAAATAGGAAGTACCAAGTTTGAAAGTTATACGATGTCTCTACGATGAGGTCACTAGCAAGTATAGAAATATCAAATTTGAAGGGGATAAGACCACTAGAACTCGTGCATAAAAACTCTAACCCTATTCTTGTGACTCAATACTATATATATATATATATATATATATATATATATTATATATATATATATATAACTATATAATTATATATAATATTATACTAGTCGTAAGTATCATATATTATATATTTACTATATAGTATATATTATATACATATAATATATATATATATAATATATATATCCCTTATTATGCAATTAATTGCACGCTCAATGAATACATTTACCCCTAAGATAGTTATCCAAAATTTAATTTTGTTAAATTTTCTCGCTATTTCTTATAAAACTTGAAATTTCCAAAAGCTTATCGCTTTCAATTTATCTTTTTTTACGGAAATATATTTAATATAATTAATTAAGGGAATAAATCAGCTTTCTGAGCTTTTATTTTGTTATCTTTCAGTATATTTCAAAAAGATATTATTTTTATGTTTAATATATATTATATATATATATATATATATATAATATATAATATATTATATATATATATACTCATGATATAGTATATATATGAAACTTGTATATATACTAATATATAATATATTATATATATATATATAACCTCAGCTGCATTGCAATATTTTAGAAGGGAAAAGTGCTTCAGGTAATTACTACCTAGAATCAGGAGGAGGGATCGAACCCTAACCCCTTTCCTTGTGACTCTGTCATTCTGTCGCAACCATTTACATAGGTCTCCCTCAGGTATTTTTCTACAAAACGGAAAAATTCTAACACTTATGCAACGCCCAGAAAATGTAATTTTCATTGGTTTTCACATTAAAAAGGCAGGCGCGTTTCAAATAGATGACTTATTTTTTTCGTTAGTCTTCGATCGCGGTTCGTACGAATAATTTTGAAAAATCATGAAGTATTGACAAATTCGGAAGGAAAATAAATTCTTTAATATAACTTTGTAGGAAATACAAAATAATGATATATAAGACAGGAATTACATTAACATTTGTTTTATGCACACACACATAAACACACACACACACACATATATATCTATATATAAAAATATATAGTATATATATATAATATATAATATATATATATATATCTTATATATATATATATATACTATAGTATATACTATATACTATATATATGTACATAATATAATATATTATATATATATAATATATATAATATATATTATATAGTATATATATATATATATATATATATATTATTTATATATATATATATGTATATAATATATATAATTATATATATATATATATCAATATAGTATGATATTATATATATATATATATATATATATATTATATATATATATATATTATAATGTAACAGTTATATACTTATATAGAGGCAACATCAATATAGGATATGCAGGTAAAATTCACTTCTTTCGTCTGGCTTCGATATTTCGATATATCGATATTATATCGATATATCGAGTATTGGATATATCGATATAATCGATATTATATATATATATATATTATATATATATAGTATAATATAGTAATATCCGTATATATAGTTCATATTATATTATGATATATATATAGTATATATATATAATATATATCTATACTATATATATATATAATACTATATACTTATATATATAGCTATATATTATTAGAGTAGGGGTTAGTGGTCTAAAGCTGACATCATGTAACTAGAGAACGACAGCACCTACAGTAAGGCATACACATTGTTGCATATGCATGGCACAGAAAAAAAAGACTTTGACCGCAAAAAAAATAGGGCGCCCGAGTGTTAGGGGTGTTTAAAACTAAACGAATACCACGGATAGACCACCGCCGATGTCAGGGTCGGGGTTTCTCAGCCTCTAGATGGACTACGGGGGGATCAATCCTCCCCCTCCGGGGATGGTCCCTCGGAACCCCCGCTCTTTGTCTTTGGGTGTCGCGTGGTCCTCCGACATCCCTCCGGGGTAATGAAACATCCTCCTCCGGTCCCCACATTGGCTCAAGCCCCTAAAAAGGGTAAAACTCCTTTTTAGGGGGCTCGGAGCCGAGCCCCCTTATGGCCATAATATATATAATATGATCTATATATATATATATATATATATATATAAATATATATATATATATATAAAAAATTAAAAAAATAGTAAAAATTAAATTAACGATAAAACTACTTTTTTAAGTAGTTTAAAAAAATTAAAAATATATTTTATATATATAGTATATTGTGACCGATCAGACTACTAAATTCACGTAATCGTTTAAGAGATAACTGATTTAACTTGGCCCTAGTTTAGTTTGATATGCTTCGTCAGAATAAAAAAAAAATAATAGCTATTTCCTTAAAAATTTTGAGATATATGTTACCTGAACACATCGCCTTTACTGGCTTGTAAAACCATGAAATACTGTATGAAGCCTTGGTAAAGTTCTACCTCTTTACTAAAAATGTATTAAATCGACAGTAAATTATATTAAAAAGTCACTAATAAATAAATAAATCTTTAAATTTAAGTTTGCACTCACAAGAAATCGACCTTATACCTATATACGGTGAAAATCCGAAATGAAGCTTTTTTGTTTTTTAAACGTCTCGATATTTTTCAAAAGGTTTTTTCGATATTAATATATCATATAGTCGATGATTTCAAAATATCGAATATCGAAGCTCAGACGAAAAATTGAAAAAAGCCTATAATATATATATATTATATATATATAATTATATATATATATATAATATATATAATATATACTATATATATATATACTATATATAATTATATATATATACTTAAAATTCTTAATGTTGCTTACCTTAATGTACAATTGATTAATAATTTTAAAAATTGCAGATAGGTCTAGTTTTTAACGCTATTATTATTATTATTAATTATTTTATTATTAATTGTTATAAATTATTATTAGTACAATCATTTCTTTATTATTGATTATTTTATTAATTATTATCTATTATTATTATTATTTTATTATTATATTTAGCAAATGACTTATTAATTATTATTATATCCCTTACAGATAATAATTATAATAATAACTAATAATAATAATAATTAAGAATAATAATAATAATAATAATATAATAATAATAATAAATAATTAATAATAAAACAATACAATAATCATAATTACTTAT
>JABUQX010064195.1:42500-59535 GCA_015478945.1 Trachelipus rathkii | reverse complement strand
TATTATTATTATTATACTTTTCATTATTATATTATATTATTATTATTATTTATTATATATTATATTATTATTATTATACTATATTCATTATATTATTCATTATTATTATTATTATTATTATTATGTGATATTATTATTATTATATTATAGTTTACATTATTTAGTATTTATATTTTATATTTATTATCAATGATTACTGTTTAGTACATTAATCATACTAATATTTTATTATTAGATATTATATTATTACTATATTTAGTTATTATTTATATTATTATTATTATATTATTTATTATTTAGTATTATTATTATTATTATTATATTATATTTATTATTATTATATTAAATATATTTATTATTGATTATTGATTTATATTATTATTATATTATCATCTACCTAATAATGATTAGAATAATAATAATAATAATAATAAAATTATTATATTATTAATATGATATTATTATGATTATTATTTTATTATTATTATTATTATTTATTATCTATTATTATATTAATGATTCATTATTATTATTATTTATTAATTATAATTAATATTATTATTATATTATTATATATTATTATTTTATTATTATTATATTGATTACTTATTATTTTTATCATTTTATTAATATTACTATTATTATTAGTGTACATATATTACTGTTAGGATAAAACTTATAGCTACTACATTGATCGTGATAGTCACTTATTTTTCACATTATTTAATTAAATTAATATTTTTTGTACATTTCAATGATAATATATATACACGGAGCAGTGTGCGCAGGTTCGATATCTCAAATACACTAACAACGAAAATATCTTTACATTAATAACTCTGTGTTATTCGGCTCCAAAGGCACAGACACTGTGTTGCAACCCAGTGCCCCATTCAGATAGAGCTGAGATTGGAATGCCTAATTTATATGATTTATTACCTTTATTGAAATTTAAAATATCAAATTATAATTATGAATCTCTGTTATTAAGGGATAGAGACTTGTAGTATTGATACTGAATGGGTATTGTATAAGCTCTATCTCTCTTATGATTTGATTATCTATTTATTCTTCTATATCTTTTATTTATCATTACTTTATATTATTTTTCACTTCACTGTTTATTTATTATGTCATTATTATTATTATTATTATCGATGATATAGATAATAATATATATAATAATGCCCGCATATACTTATACTGATGTCCATATTAATGTTACTGAAGTATACTTGAATAGATTATTAATTATTATATCGATATCATATATTGCTCTACTTATTGATTAGTCTATCTCGATTATGTCTCAGGTCGGTCAACAGTCTACTCATAGCTCTGATCAACTTTTGTAATATGTATCAGTACTCTATTATTATATATTATTCGAGTGATCATATTAATTAATTTATATCTCTATAGCTATTTAATTTCTTTCTACTATCTTATTATATTCCTACATTAATTTCAACGAAAATTGGATTCTGATTCACTTTTATAGTCTCTCACAATAGTATGTGTACCCTCTATAATTATGAGTGATCGTCACATCTTATTTTTATTGATGTATCCATATTACTCATCTTCAATTTATGATATGATGATGTATATGATCTACAAGTTCAATCTTTAATTAAAGTGTGTGTGTGCTGAGTGTTATATTATATTATTATTATTATTTATTCATTATTATTATTATTATTATTATATGAATTAATTACTATTTTTTTATTATATTATTATTATTAAATTATTTTATTAGTATTATTATTATTATTATTATATATTATTGATTTTATTATTATAATATAATAATATATTATTATTATTTTTATGATTATTATTATTATTATTCATACTTATTATTATTATTATTATTATTATTATTATTATTATGATTATTATTATTATTATTATTTATATTATTATTATATTATTATTATTACTATTATTGATTATTTTATATAGGTTATTATATTATATATTATTATTATTATTATATATTATAGTTATTATTATAATTATCATTCATTATTAAATATAGTTATTATTATTGGAGGTTAATAATAATAATATTCACTTAATTGAGTGATTATTCATTATATTATGTATTAATAATATTATTATTATTATTAGTAGTTAGTAGCCTGAGTAGTAGTAGTAGTTAGTGGTAGTAGTTGTAGTATTTGTAGTAGTAATAGTTGTAGTGAAGTTAGTGAAGTGAAGATAGTGGTGTAATTATTTTCGTCGTACAGAACTATGTCCATACTGTTCATGATTATGCCATCGTTTATTATAAAAGTATTCATTATTAGAGATATGAATAGCATTACTGTTGGGTTTCATTGTTGTGTAAGAATTTATTGATGATGTTACCTTGTAATTAGTGATGCACCGGAGAGTAATTTTTGCCGGAGGCCGGAGAGCCGGAGAAGGGAAAATTCTAATTTCCGGCGGAGGCGGAGGCTCCGGCCGGAGAATGAAATTCCACTTTCATCACTTTCCTTTTATATATATATAATATTATAGTATATATATATATATATATATATATATACTAATATTATATATATATATAAATAATATATATATATATTATATGTATATATTTATATAATATATATATATATATATAATATATATATATAATAATATTAAGTATATATAAAATCATTTAAAATCTTTTTATTTTTATATATATAATATATATATGATATGTATGTTAAATATATATATATATAATATAAATATTATAATATATATATATATATATATATATATATTATAATATATAATATATATATATAAATATAGTAATATATATATATTATATATATGAATATACTATATATATAATATATAATATATATATAATATATATATAATATAATATATATTATTATATATATATATGAAAGATTGACCCTAAGCATGGCACTTATCATGCACCTTCCTCGTCCGGATCCAAAGTAGTAACTACTTAAAGAAGTTACACTTCTGAAAAGGGCTAAACACCGTGAGGTGTGAACTTACTTGCTGCGCTACTGGGAAATACATACTATGAAGAGGAAACCCAAGAAAGGTTTCAAATATATATAGCATAAATCCTTTAACTGGATCATCTTGAAAGAGAAACATGAAAAGCCATTATTTGAAGATAAAAGAAATATCTGAATCTTCAAGAGGAAAAGTGCCCGAAAAAAAAAAACAAGATATCACAGACACAGCAGATGTTGATCCTGTCCATCCATATCATCAACTGTCTACCTCTATTTAAAAGATTTCTTCAGCCTACCTGTTTGAATTTACTTGATAAAACAAAAGATTTGGGAAATTAATGATAGAAAGTACAGAAATTCGTTTTAAAAAATTGGAATTGATTGATGTGGACAATCTGCCATTTTTCTTTGGTGTGAAGACATTGGATTTAAGAGATAAATAAATCACGTATGTCCACAATATAATATTCTATCAAGGAGGTTATTTTCAGAAGAAATAAGATAAAACAATATAAAAAGGGTAAAGAACAAAATAACCCTTCAGCTGCAAGAAAGTTCAAGCAATATCATTAACATCAGATATTTGCGACTTGCTCATATACAATGAAAGCTTTATAAGTATGTCAGGGCATTGATTGATAAAGATTTTTTAAAAGGGAAAATTGGAACATTACAAATCAGTTAGGTTTAGTGTTTTCTCATTCAGCAGAAAGATATGTCTTAAAAAGTGAGGGAAAAACACTAAAGCTGGATTTAAAAAAAAGAAAGATATTTATTTTGTCCTAAGATAACGCACCAAACATTTCAAAAGGTATGAGAGCGACAGGGTGTTATAAATGAGACAGGTTTTATTCATTCCTTACAGCTAGTAATCATTAATTTGATTTTCTCAAAAATTCAATTAAATATTTAATTACTTTATGTGGAAAAAATTGTAGGTCATTTTAGTTGATCACCAATTGCTACAACAAATAAGGAAATTCAAAAATCTAATTTGCAAATACACAAGCTTATCCAGAGATGGAGGAAACAAGATGGAATTCGTCATATTATATGCCTGCAAAGGATCATAGAGCAAAAATTGCAATTATTATATTATATCTTCAAATTCGAAAAAACAATCTAGATATCTTTAAATGCAAATACTGGAAGCTAATGGAGAAGTAAATTAGATTGTTACAAGACATTTTTTTTTTTCGAAGAATTAACTAAGAAGATCGGAGTGAGGAATGATGTTGATTTTATTGTTCTGTTAATTACCTGCAGTCAATGCCCCCACCCCACCAAAAATGAAAGAATATTAGCAAAAAAACTTGGGAAGGACAGCGGTGTAAAAACTATGAGAGATGAACTTTTAAATTTCTTTACTTAAAAACGTTTGGTACCATTAAATAGAAGAAACTTTATGTACTTTGCAACAGTTCTATCCAATCAAAACAAATAACAAAGTCTTGTGTATGTACTTGATCAGAATAAACAAAATTTATGCGCAAAGAAGAAAGTGAAACTTTTATAAGATCTAAAAGGAAAGATATTAACAGTTAAGTTGATGTAACTAGAAGAACAAATGATCGATCAAACATCGATCAGTCCTAAATGCAGGGAGGGTCACATGAAGAATCATGAAAATGAAGCGGCAGATATTGAGAAGGAAACACATCAATTTTCTGGAAGTGCTTTGATGCCATATGCTACAAAGAAAATTGTTAGAAAAAATAGAAGAATGATCAAAGTATGGCCTAAAAATAGTGAATAAGATATATATAGAAAAAAGGTTAAAATGGAATATCGTAAAAGCAGCAGGAGAGAAAACAAAACATGGAATGTAGAAAATACATAGTCAAAACTATTGTGGATAAATATTTATCTGCACCACTTATGGAACGAAAATCGAATGAATAATTCACGAATAGATTGAACGAGAAAGAAAAAGCTCTTTATCCTGATTGCATCTTACAAATTAAGGAAATAATCTATAGCTCCCTTCAAGTGTATTTAAAGCCGTGAGAATGAATATAGCACCAGAGAGAGAAGTATGTGGCTACAGAGTGTAAGGGATCATCTTTCTCCAACACTAGCTGTTCAGCTCCTGTTTCTTATATATTTAGAGAGCATTGTGATTATAAAATATATAAGGAATGGATACTAAATAAAGCAAATAGATAAAAGCTAGATTAACTCCTTCCTGTTCACTGACTTTGCGCTATAACAAATAAATTTAATTTGTCTGCAAAAATGTCTATGTGATACTCGTATAAAGTATCGTTAAAGCTGGACATGCACTATATAAATAAAAAAATGTATATCTAAAAATAAAAAGATATAATATATAAGAGATATAGTAAAAATATAATAATAATTAATATATATATATAAATTTGATATATTTTGTATAGGTATATAATATATGTGATAATATTATTATAATATAATATATACTCAGTTCTCAATCGTTAGTTGATAAAACTTTAAAAAAGCTCATTATACATTTAAAGTAGAAGAATATAATCGATATTATGTTTGAAAGTAACATTGATAATAATACAGATCAATAAGAATGCATGATGTTTAAAAGTTCTGGTGTGTACCAATATACAAGAACCGTATCCGCATAAAATATATTTTTACAAAAGCGAGAGTTACAAGAAGTGTAACTTGTTTAGAGAAATTTCATTGTTGGGATATGGCAGAAACCAATTGTAAGTCGCTTATCCAAAATAATTCAGTCAATTTAGGAAATAGGTATATAGGTCTATGAGTTATTGTTTATATATTGGATTATAGTTATACCTATTAGTTATTAGTTTGACTTAATATAATCACTACAACTTACTATAAAGAAATAATTACTAAACTAACTTCGGTTTTCATCATAAAGCCTTTTCATCAAAAATATATACTAAATAATTTATTTCATTAAAAAATATAAAGCTCATCTACTTAAGCTTTCCAACTGATATATAAGCGATAATAAATTAATTAGTTTCAAGAAGCGAACCTTTACAAAATATTGAATCGGTGCGAGAGAGAAGAGAAGCCGGAGAACTAGTGGTCTTCCGGCCCGGAGCCGAGATCTTTAAAGAGGCCGGAACTCCGGCCCAAGCCAGAAAGCCGGAGCCGAAAGATAACGATGCATCCTACTTGTAGTATAACTTGGTCTTCTCTATAAGAAATATAAACATATATACAAATATTATTATCATTTTCTTGTGGATTATTGTAATTATTATGTATTATTATCATTTTGATTGATTATTAAAATAATTATTATTATTATTATATATAATTATTAGTATATAATTAAATTGATTATTAATAATTATATGATTAACTAAATTATTATATATCATGAAATCATAAATCGTTGAAGTTATAATATAATTAGATTTTTTAATGATTAATAATTATTGATTATTACATCTATTAAAAAAATAACCCATAAATTAATACTTGTATAACATTATATCAATAAACTTATTCATTCATGATAATAATTATTATTATGTAAAATATTCATTATCTAATTATTATTATTATTATTAATATCCGGTATTATTATTTTATTGTGATTAATATTATATATTAATATTTTATTATTTATTATAAATTATAATTATATATTTTTTATTATGTTTAATATTAATTAATTATGATTTGATTATTATTATATAATTATTTGTCTATTATATTTTTAATATTATTATTTTATTGTATATTGAATATATCCCTAGACATATTATAAAAAGATATTTACAACAGAGTATTATAATGTATTTACAAGAAAGCAAAGCTCTTTCAGGTCCTCCATCTCCTTAAAATACGATATTCCCTCATGCATCTAGCAACAGCCTCCTTCTGCAATCTAAAATTGAAATATCCAATCAGATGTATTGGGAAGATATGAGGGATAATTAGAGCGAGAGTCGATTAGTATAAAAATGTATGTCAAGTCTTTGTTGAATCTGTAAAATAGACTAAATTGTGCAACTTCTCTATGCTAGTTGAACTAAAGAAAAATATGAATTAATCATATATTACTTATTATTATTTTATTATATTATTAGTTTATTATATTATTGATTATTATTATTATTTATTATATATTTATTATTATTATTATTTATGATTATTTATTATTATATTATACTATTTTATTTATAAATATTTTGTTTATTATTATTTCAAATACTATTATTATGTATATTATTATTATTTATTTATTATTATTATATATTATTATAGTATTATTATTATTATTAACTGGGCGATACTAATATTATGATAAAAATTATAATGGTGTTATATTACTAATTAAAAAAAAGTTTAATATTTAAAATTCTTATTATCATTATTCAAAATAATGTTTTTAGATCATTTATTATTATATAATATTTTATTTTATATTATTATTATATATTATTATTAGTTATAATATATTTAATTATTATTGTTATAATATATATTTTATTAATTTTAATATTATATTATTAATTAATTATTATTTATTATTATTATATAATTATTATTTATTGAATTATATATTGATAAATTATATATTATTATTAATTATTATTATATATTATTAATTATTATTTTATAATGTATATCATTATTGATTATTATGTATTAATAAGATTAGAAATTTATTGTCATATAAATATAGATTTTATAGAATTATTATCTTTCATTAAAGGTTATGTATTCTTATATGATTAATATTATTATATTTGAAACTTTATAATCACTCTTAATCTATATTTTTCTTTTATTGAATTATATAAATTATTATTTTATTATTATTATTATATTATTATATTATTATTATTATTAATTATTATTGAATATTAGATATTATTGATTATTTTATTATTATTATTATTATTATTATTATTATTATTATTATTATTATTATTATTATCACTTTTATTACTTTTTTTATATATATTCTCATATATTCATATTATTAATTATTATTATTATTACATCATAATCCACCTATGTCATTATATTATTTATTATCTTTTTTCATTTATTTTATTATTTATATTATTAGTAGTAGTATTAGTATTGATATTTTAGTATTATATATTAGTTTATATATTATTATTTTTATCTCTGATTACTTTAGCTACTAAAGAAATATTTACTAATATTAGAATTATTATTAATATTATATTTATTACTATATTATTATAGATATTATTATTATTATATTATTTATATATAATTATCTATTATTATTATTATCTATTATTAATTATTAATTATTATTAATATTATTAATTATTATTATTATTAATTATTATTATTATATTATTATTATTATTAGTATATATATTATTATTATTATATTATTATTACTTATTTATATAAACTACCTTAATATTGATAGTTAATATAATAATATATTATTCATTATTATATAATAAGTTAATATAATTATATGAATATAAATGTTCTCAATATTTATTATAATAATATGAATTAATTATTGTCTTTAAAAGATGAATATATATTTTATTATTTATTATTGATTGTATATTATAATTTTATTAATAATATTATTAATTTAGAATGATTAGAATATATATATATAATATTAAGTATTAATTATAATTATATAATATTATTATATTATAATTATTATCAATAATAATAATATTATTTGTATATGCTTTGTAATATGATAAGTTAGGATAAAACTTATAGCTACTATTTTGATGCTGAATAGTCACTTAGTAATATACGAATGTTATCTCTAGATTAAGTAAAATAATTAATTAATGTACATATTTAATATATAAATATAATCGAATTGTATCGTATTAGAGAAAGAAGAGCACTTTGCGCTGTTGATGGTCGAAAAGATATCGGTATAAATGTTTTGTGATCGGGCTCAAGGGCACAACACTGCTGAATGCAACCAGTTTGCCCATTTCAGAATAAGGAGATGAAAGTTGAATCCTAATTTATATTAAATTTGAATTACCAAATTTTGAAAATTGTAATAATATCCAAATTATATTGTGTAATCATCTTTATTAAGGCGAATAGAATTGTAGAATTTTATACTGAATAAAAGTTTTAATGATTTTACTTTTAAAAATAATCTATAATATGTATTATGTAATATTACATTATTGATTATTAAATAACTCACAAACTAACTATGTCAATAATAAAATATATACCTGACTAAATTATTAATTCATAAATATGATAATGAATAATAAATAATATTAAATTATATAATTAATATTATTATTATATATTATTATTATTTTGAACTGTATTAATATAATAAATAATAATTAATTATTATAATTATTATATTCTTATTAAGAGAAGTTATAATTATATATTATTTTTAATTATTATATTAGTATATATGTATATATAAAATTAAATTATAAAATTGATTATTATTAATCAATAATAACTTTATTATTATTAAATTAGATTATTATTATTATATTATATATTATTTAAGAATAATAGTAATATATAATTGATTATTATTATTTATATTATGATTTATTTTATATATTATTGATTATTATTAATACTAAACAGCAAAAAAAAAAAAGAAAAAAAAAACATAAAAAAAAAGAAGAAATATTATCTGTGGGTAAAATTAATTTTCATTCTTCTGCGACAAAATTTATAATTATTATTATATATAAATATATATTATTATTTAAATTATTATGTATTATTATTATTATTATTAATATTATTTATAGTACTTAGTAGTAGTAGTAGTATGTAGTAGTAGTAGTAGTAGTAGTAGTAGTAGGAAATTAGTGGTGGTTAGTAGTATAAGAGGGATATTGGACTACTTTCGTTCGTACAGATACCACTGTCACTACTGTTATGATTTATGACATCGTTATTATACAATTGTCATTATTAGGATATGAAATAACATTATGTTTGGTTTCATTGTGTAATTGACTGTCACTTGATGATGTTACTTGTAAAATAACTTGTTATGCTGATAGTGATTCAAGCATATAAATAATATATAAATTATGTAATAATAATTTAATTATATATATTGATAATTATTATTAATATATAAGAAATTATTAATATATTATAAGTATATATTATATTATAAATTATATATTAGTAATATAAGATTATAATAATTATATAATACATAATTAATGTATATTTATATTTATTATTATATTATATAATTATTATTATTAATTATTATTATATTTTATTATTATTATTATATATTATTATTATAATTATAATTATATTATTAATTATTTATATATTAATTATTATTATTTATTATTATTATTATTATTTTAATTAATTATTGTTATTATATTTTATATTATTTTATTTTTATAATATTTGAAAGTTATGTTGAATAATTATTTTTACATCATTATTATAAATGTATTTTCGAGTTCAAAGGCACAAAACTGTAAAGTAATAGCATTCAGTAGGACCATTTTCACATGCCAGTGGAAATTAAGTTTTGGAATGAAGTATAAATAATGATGATTATTGAAATATGATGAATATTGACACATGAGTATAAAAATGAATATGTCATCTTTGTTTTAATGAACTAAAGTTAATTTCTAGTGTTATGAATAAAAAAAATTAGAAATTAATATAATAAATGATTATTATTATATATAGTCTGATAATTTCATAAGCTAAGAAGAAAATTATTATATTATTAAGATTATTTAATTATTATCATATAATTATATTATTATATGATTATTATTATTATTTATATTTATTATTATTATATAATTAGATGTCACTTAGTTATAAATATATCTCTATTATATAGTGAGGTTCTATTACATAATATTTATTAAATTATTATTATTATTTATTATTAAATGTATTATTAATTATTAATTTAATATTGATTAATTAATACTAAATAAAACGATTATGTTAGATGGCTCAATTTATTTTTATTATTCCACATTATAATATTAATTATTATATATTATATTATTATATATTCATTAATATATATATTATGTTATAGATTTTGATTACGAGATGTACAAAAAAAATAGCGTTCACATTTTGAACGATTTTTCAGCTAATAAAAGATTATTATTATTTATTTAGCTAGAATTGGTTGATTATTTTATATATATAAATAAGAATTCATAATGAAATTAGCAGTGCATATAATAAATATTATTATAATCAGAAAATCTCAGAGCTTAAGAAATAAGTTATGGATGTAAATATATAATTAATTTATAGTACATATATTTGTATATATAATATATTTTAGCAAAATAAATATTTATTTATCAACTATTGTAATCTGTTTATTTATCCATCTATTATTATATTATATATTATTTTTTCTATTGCAATAAAATTATAATTATTATATTTTAATAAAGTTTATAAATAAAGAGTAATATTATTATTGATTTTATTAGTATTAAAAAATTATTAGGTATGGATATAATTATTATTATTTTATCCTATAAATCAGCCACTGATCTTAATTAGCTTAATAATTAGTAATGGATTGATTATTATTACTATTATATATTATATATTGATGATGATATTTTATTAAAATTTATCTTTGAAAGATTAATACTAAAAATAATTAATTAATAGTACATTATTTTGATGATTATAATAAATTATTATTATATTATTATTATAATTCATTATATTATTATTATTATTATATAATTATTATTATTATTATTATATTAATATATTTTATTATATTATTATCAATCTCGTGTTAATAATTAGTAGTAATTAATAATAAATTATTATTATTATTATTATATATATTATATTATTTATTAATTATGATAGTATATTATATTATTATTACATTGATCTATCTATTTATATATTGATAAATAAATTAATATTTGTGTTCATTAATTATTTAAATTATTTATTGCGCTGCAAATAATAATTACTTATAATATATATTATAATATTTGACTATTATATATTATTATTATATTATCAACATGCAAATTATTAATAGTTTAATATAGTATAATTATGTAATCTATAAAATTTGTGTTGAGATAAAAACCTATATAGCTTCCTATATTGATGTGAGTAGTCACTAGAGTATTATCAACAATTATTCTACATTAATTACTATTTTATTGTACATTAATTAATATATCATTGTTACTTATTATGAGAGGAAAGAGGCATTTGCGCTGTTGGATGGTCAAAGTATATCTGATATTAAATTTTTGTACTTCGGGGCTCAAAGCACAACACCTGTGTTGCAAACAAGTTGCCCAATTCAGATAGAGTGAAATTGAATCCTAAATTATTATATGATATATTACCATTTTGAAATTGTAATAATGAATAGGAGATGTGTATCTCTGTTATTAAGGATAGAAATTGTAACTTGTTATACTGAATAAAAGTTTTTTGATTTTGATTATTATTTTTATTATATTATTATTTAATTATTATTATATTATTATTATATATTATATATATTATTTTATTAATTATATTATTATATTATTATTATTATTATATGATTATATTATTAATTATAATTATTATCATTTTATATATTATTAATTATTTTATATATTATATATTCATTATTATTTTATTATTATTATTATTATTATATATTTTATTATATATTATTATATATTATTATATTATTATTATTATTATTATTATTATTATTATATTATTATGATTATTATATTATTATTATATTTGATTATTATACTATTATTATTATTATTATTATCTACTATTATTATTATTTTTATTATTATGATTATTATTATTATTATTATTATTATATATATAGTATATAGTGTAGTTTAAGTGAGTAGTAGTAGTAGTAGTTAATAGTGGTGTAGTAAGATAATGGTGGTAGTTAGGTGTATTATTAATCTTCGTTCGTACACGATACTACTGTCACTACTGTTATGTATTGATGCCATCTTATTATGAAGTTGTCATGTATATAGGATGATGAAATAGCATTATGTTTGGTTTCATATGTTTTAAGACTGTATTATGTAGTTAGTTGGTAACTATAACTATAGCTATTTCATTTCGACACTCTTAGAGTTCTATTATTATTATTATTTATTATTATTTTATTATTATTATTATTTTATTATTTTATTATTATTAATTGATTATTATTATTATTATATTATTATTATTATTATATTGATTATTATGTATTGTTATATTATTATTATTATATTATTGATTATATTATTATTATTATTATATTATATTTTATATTATTATTATTTTATATTATTATTATTATATATTAGTATTATTATGTATAGTTATATTATTATTATTAGTTATATATTATTATTTTTATTATATTATTATTGATTATTATTTATTTATTATTGATTTGTTATTATTATTATGTATTATTAGGATACTCAAGTAATTATTATATATTATTATTATTCCAACCTTTACTAAAATATTTGAGATTATCATCTACAATCGTCTCTGTTCAAATTTTGAAGACCACGTGTTATTAAGTGAGCTTCAATTTGGTTTTTAGATCCAACGAATCAATGCCGGACGCTACACCAAATCAATTATATCAACATCATAAAACTTTTGTGAAAAAACTTTTTACTATTTCCGTATTTCTCTACTTCACCGAAACTTTTGACTGCTTCTCATTAGCGTGTTCTAAAAAATTGGAATTGTATAGTATAAGAGGTCATCAATTTTAGCTTATTACATCTTATTTTGTTAACAGTAGACAGTACGTGGACTACGTTGTCCACTCCTTGCGTCCTCTACCTGTGTCGGTCGGTTTTTCATAAGGATCGTGCGTGGGTCCTCTATTTTTATACTTTTTAACAATGCTATTGTAAAGGTGGTATGATGATCTGCTTTGCTTCTATATGCTAATAATTTATTTGTTTGCTTAACTGACGCTGGCATTGTAATATTTTTTTTTTTTTTTTTTACAGATAAACACACCACCACTCACGGGCAGAGCCCTAATCTAGGAGGGGGTGTACTCAATTAACGTCCGAGCAGGACGAAGCCAAGCCCAAGGAGAGAATAACTCACATTCTCCCACCCGAACAGTTGCGAACCTGGGACCCTCACTTTGTTTGGCGAGTGCTCTACCACTGAGCTACCTGAGGCTTTTTTATATAAATAAACAATAAAAAAAATATATACATATATATACATATATAAATACTATTATTATCATCATTAATATTATTATTATTAAGTTGCTAAACACTATATTTCACTATTAATCACCAGTAAATTCAGGGATGGCATTTTTTTTGATTTTATTGATTTTTTTGATTTTTTTGATTTTTTCAGATTCGTAACGTCACGCGATATATAATTTGTAAACAAATTATATTTTGCGTGACGTTACGAATCCAAAAAATCCAAAAAATCCAAAAAATCAAAAAAATCGAATTTTTTTTAAAAAATCAAAAAAATCACCAAAAATGCCATCCCTGCCAGTATTACTATAATTACTATCATTATCACTACTATCACTATCACTGCACTATGTTTTAATATTAATATTGATATGCCTACACAATATTTCACAATATATTAATATTATTTACCACTATTCACTATATTAAAAATTTTCATTAACTAATATTACACTGTATTATTATTATTATCATTATCACCACAATCACTGTTATTACTATTAGTATGTTTGTTATATATATTTCACTATATATTAATATTATTTACCACTATTCACCATATTAAAAATTATCATTAACATTATTATTATTTATCATTATCACCAAAATCACTGTTATTACTATTAGTATGTTAAACGATATATCACCACCATTCGCGGAAAGATAAATGTGATAGAAGGGGTTTCCAGCCCCTTGCTACCAGTGGAAGAGAATTTGGAAAATTTACTTCATATGACTCGACGATAGACTTGGGAAACGCAGCTCCACCTTCTTCAATTTAGTATTTTAAATTTCTTCTTTATAATTTTATTTTTGTATTTAATAATTAATTATCCAAAATAGCCAAAAGAAATGATTTCAAAAATTTTCCTGCTCCTCGAACACAGATTACAAATGAAATAAATTTAAATGTTTAAAATTTTAAAATTGCCCTTAGTAATGCAGAGGATGACTTGAGATCTAATAATGTAAGGCTTGAAGCAATGCTTATAAACTTTTTATTAACACATTAAAATTTAAATGCATGCTTATTACGCCTAGACCCCCACTTACCTTTTGATCTTAACAGTTAAAATTTCTGACTTTTTCTATAGCGGCCATAGAAAAAGTCAGAAATTTTAACTAGCCTAGTGTAATATTGCAGGACAATTGCTGTTTATATTGCAGCTAAAACAAGTGTAACGAGTAGCAGGCATTATTAAGTTTCAGTATATTGCTTCACCAAAATAAAAACCTGCAAAAATAAATTGGAAAGTTAATTAAAATAATAGTTTTTAAATAAATAAAATGTTAATTTCATGAACCAAAATATCTTTTTTTTCTTCATAATATCGCTTCTAAAATTTACTGCCATTTTTACTGAATTAAAATTTCGTAAATAATTAAATACGTCTTATTTATTCGAAGTTTAGTCAACGAAGAAGAAGAAGAAGAACTACAGAACTACAGAACTACAGAACTACAGAACTACAGAACACCGACTAGCAAAGACTTTACAGTCCACTCAAGGCTAGTCTGTTAAGTATTTTTGTTTATTTAATTTGTTGGATGTGTCTACAGTTATTAAAAAAACCTGTTATGTATTTTTGAAATAAGTATATTATTTTACCTACTTCAATGTAACATATGAGTTTGTACTCTTAGAGCAGATTTTGTATTTGGATTATATCAAAGCTATTTACTACAGTTATTCAGTGTTATCGATTAGATCACCGTCTTAGAACAGATATGTTCTATGCGGTGAACATCAAAGCTATTTATTACAGTTATTCATTACAGTTATTCATTACAGTTATTTATAACTAGATGTTCAATGCGGAACATCAAAGCTAGATGATCGATTAGATCACCGTCTTAGAACAGATATGTTCTATGCGGTGAACATCAAAGCTATTTACTACAGTTATTCAGTGTGATCGATTAGATCACCGTCTTAGAACAGATATGTTCTATGCGGTGAACATCAAAGCTATTTATTACAGATTAAGTGAGATTTATTTTATCTATGCGGTGAACATCAAAAATATTTACTACAGTTATTCAGTGTGATCGATTAGATCACCGTCTTAGAACAGATATGTTCTATGCGGTGAACATCAAAGCTATTTATTACAAGTTAAGGCGATAGTGCGATCGATGAGATCACTTTCTTAAGACGGATATTATGCAAGATACTTTTTCTACTCGGTGTGTTCGATTAGTATCATCGTTTTAGAACAGATATATTCTATGCGGTGAACATCAAAGCTATTTATTACAGGTTAAGTGCGATCGATGATATCACTATCCTAGAACGGATACTTTGCAAGCCATGAACATCAAAGCTACTACAAGCCGTAATTCTTTTTACGCTGTACTTATAACATTTTCTAAATGATTTCAATTTTTTTAGTTTGATTTTACCATATTCAGGATACTACTAATTCTTGTATTTGAATAAAGTAAAATCGAGTTGAATTGACGTTCACAGACCAATATCCTTAAAGTGTTTATCTAACTTTTTCTTGAATGAATCGATGTTGCCGCTGTTCACTATTTCATAAGAGAGACTATTCCACTTCTCAATTACATCGTAAGTGAAGAAATTCTTTGCTATATTTGTTTGAAATCGTTTATGACAAAGTTTATGCCCATTACTTCGTGTTACATCATTAAAATCATATCTAAAGAATTGCCTGTAATCGATATTGTCAAATTTATTTAGTATTTTGAAAACTTCTATTAATTTTCCTCTCAATCTTCTTGTCTCTAAAGAATGGATATCTAATTCACGTAGTCGTTGCTCGTATGATTTACCTCTCAATTCAGGGATTAATTTGGTTGCCCTTCTTT